>VZRO01001161.1:60181-176191 GCA_013397915.1 Daphoenositta chrysoptera | reverse complement strand
CGGGCGGCTGAGGCGGCAGCGGGAGCGCGGGGCGGCAGGGCCGGCACCGCCTGTGGGATGGGGCCGGGCCTGCGGGATGGGGCCGGGCCCTGCGGGATGGCGCCGCACGGGGCGCTCGCCCTCAGCCCCGCCTCGGCACTGCCGAGCTCCTGGCTTGCAATGCAGCCCTTCAGGGTCACCCTGCATGGCCCCGCGTCGGCCCGCACGAAGGTACGACTGCACTCTGCGGTTTCCTTGAATCCCACACGAGCCTCTTCACGTGCACGTTGCTTTATGTTTAAAGGGGTTTGGGGTTTTTTTTTTTCATCAGAAAGAAGTTCTGAAACCGCACAGCAGAGAGCAGTGCAATGTCAGTGTCGCCAATGTCTGTGCTTGGAGGGACAGAGCAGGTTTCTTAGGACTCCGGAGGTTTTGAAAGTGTCATAGCCGAGAATGGGGTTTGGTGTTTCTGGTAGGTATTTGAACATTGTTCATCTCTTCGAATATTGTTCAACTCTTCTGGCTAATTTAATGAGAAAGAACAAGCTGTAAAAACAGTCCTTCCAGCAGGCCGGGAAAGACCAAGAGGTAATAGAGTTTGACTAGAAGTCGCTTTTCAGGGAACCACTACAGGTGTGTGGCTGAGGCGGTCTCAGAGGTGCTTCAGTGAACAGCGACGGAGGAACTCCCCCCAGGCCAGACAGAACTCAGCAGAGTTTGCTGCCACTCGGAGTAACTGAGTTAACCAACTTTAAACCTGGGGGGAAATTCTCTCCTGCAAGAGGATGGGACCCGACTATAAACCTTCCTGATGTGTTTGCTATTTGTCCCAGAGCACTTTTAACCCAGTGAAGCAGAGCCTTAAAGCCTTTGGTGTGCTTCAGGATCTCACTGTAAGGGAGGGGTCTAGGCACACTTCTTGCAGCTAGCTTGGATGCTGTCACCCCACAAAAATGAATTTGCAGTAATAATTTGAGTGACAATGAGCAAAAAATAGAAATCAGATATCTATATTCTCTAGAGAACATGCAATTGAAATGACTACCCTAAAACATGACTTTAACCACAGTGATCACATTGCAGATCATCATAAGATATTCTGGTGAATTGCCCTTTGTCATGTAAAGACTCCAGATTTCCTCACTGAAGTTCCCAGCTGCCGTGCACCTCTCTGCTCCTGGGAAACACAGCAGTGAAACACAAAGAATGAGCTCTGCAGCTGCCAGGTTCACGTCTTGATTAGGTGCCCCGTGTCTCTAGTGCACTCTCAATACAGTTTAGGGTGAAGTATCCAAACCAGCTCTAACGGGATCGCAGTGTCAGCCTGAACGCAGGAAGTATCTAGTTATATTCAGGCAGGCTCCCCAGGTGCTAATCCACCCTTGTGCTCAGAATAAAACCTCAGTAAGCTCTGCTCAGTCTAAGCTGTTCCCAGCTACTATTAAGTTGGTCCGGGCAGATGTATACACAGTGTATAGGAATGAGCAGTTCCCTGCTTGCCCATGACTGACTGAAAAGAACAAGCTTTACACGCTGGGTCTCTTTGATCTCCACTCTGTGGTTACTGGTCATTAAAAGTGAATGTTTGCCTAGGGGGCTTTTGTTGTCCTCACTGCACTGCTGCTTCATTTGGGTCTGTAGCCTCATGTGATCTTGACTGAACCACAGCAAAGCACACCCATATCCAGAGGAGAAGTCAAGCAGCCTGCTGGAGAGCCTGCTGCAGCACAGTGAAACTGGGGGAATAGAGGTGTCCATACTGTTCCTATAGATACTACAGCATCTTGGATTTTCTGTCTCCTCGTCAGAACCAGACAAGCCCTCAACCTGAAAATTTTTGTAGGTTATGAGTCTTTCAGGATAGCATTACCATATGTTTTTCCTCGTGTCACATTCTTCTCTAAGCACCCGCTGATGGATACTTATCTGTGAGGCAAGATACTTGAGCTCTCTTTTTTTTATTTTTTATTCTCATCTGGTACAGCCTTTACATTTATACTCTAATGAATTTAGATGACTGTCAGAAAAGGTGGAAGTTGGTGTTTCTCCATTCTCACTGTGTTGATACTGCTGCTAAACATTAATGTTACGTTAGCATCTGGGGCTAATGATAGCACTGCTCCCAAACATAACTTCAGAACTCCTCAGGAAGCCCCCACTGGCTGGAAGCTGCCTTGGTTTGCTGCCAGGCCAGGAATGGAGCTATGTCTCATCAGATAGCCCTGGAAAATACGGTGTGATAAATCTCAGTTTTCGTCTGTAGATCTGTTTATAGATCAACTGCTTATTCTGTTGTTTCAGGTGGCCACTGAAAAGTCACATGCATGTGTCCCATCTCTCTTTAGTTCAAAGTCATCTCTTCTTGTTGCTTGCCCTGTTTGGTTGCTAGAATCCTTTATCCCTTGTCTGCCTGCTGTACTGTGTCACTTGCAGTCATGAGCAGTGAAGATGTGTTCAGTACATACCACAGAGGTCGGCCACACAGCTGATGCTTGTTTTTTTAGCTGAACTAGGCTCCCTTTGACAAAAGTGGCCCTCAGCTGCTGCTGTGTAACTCGTCAAAGGTGCTGTTGGATGTGATTGTATTCCTCTTGGTGATCCCAGTTCCTTTTTAAGACTCACCTCTGCCTGATGTTAGGGGCTGTTTATTGTGACCCAGAAATCTCTAAGCACTGTTTTGTTGTTGTTCACAGTATGATGGTGAGGATACAAATGTATTACTTCTTATGCTGGGTGTCTTGCTGCACATGCAATCAACAAATAGAGGATTCTGTAGTTACAAGATCATGCATTCATGTTATATTGATTTAGGCATGTACCTCCACAAGCCATTGGTTTTTTCCCTTCCCTGATAGGTAAGAANAAAAAAAAAAAAAGAGGAAGAAGTAAGCCAGTCACACCACTCTACTTCTCACTGGGTTGCTGTGGTTCTGTGGTTACGCTGTGTTTTCTAGTGACATCAGTGAAGGCTCTGTAGTTTTTGAATGACGGACTGTTTTGGTGCTTCTTTGGCTTGAAGAAGAAAAATAGTTAAAGGGGAAAAAATTAATTTGGCCATTTGCATCTTTCCTTCTCGTTACGTTTTCATAAGTAGGTGATTAGTGCTAGTGGTTCCAGAGAAGAAAGTGGTGATTTTAATATTAGCTTTATATCAGAGAGGTACAAATTGTTCTAGTTGATATGGAAACATAACTGTCTTTCCACTATGAAAAGAAACATTTCATTATTTCCAAACTTTGAAAACTACCCCAGGGAGCCCCTTTGGTCTATCTAGGTTTACCTGCTGTTTCTCAAGGCTATTTGTGTTGCTTTGAGTTCTTCCATTTCTTCTGTAATACAGAACAGCTGATCATCCTTGTTTATGTGAACTCAAAAGTCCACAGGACTACAAAAAGTGACAGGGTAAATTCATGGAAGAGAAATCCCTTGAGGCTGTTGAAGACAAAGACACCACCCTTTAAAGTTCCTGAGCTGCTGGTAAAGGAGGGCTGGAACAGTATTTTAGGGAGGTTTCATAGCATGCTTTCATTGGTTGTATACTCTTCCCTGCCATCTGCTCTTGGGCACCGCTGGGAAGTGGACAGCTGCTGCTGTGCCTTTTAGCATCATTCCCACCTTTTTTTTTTCTGCATGCTCTGTCTGGTCTTGAATGATGCCTACTGACACTGTAGAACAGGTCCTGTTTTATTAGTATTCATTTATATTGTGCTCTTCCTGATTATTGCAAATAATGTTACCACATATGAAATAAAGAATTACTGCTGCTGTGCTCTTCTGTTAGACATCAATAGAACCGAGTGTCTTTTGGTATTCCCAGTGAGTTAACAGTGACTGCAGCAGGGCTGGGAGCCAAGAGCACAGCCTGCTACGTAGTTTGCCAGTTTCAAAAAGATGACCTATGATACCTCATGATTACCTGCTTACAAACAGTACAAATAAGATGCATGACTGCAGTATATGTGTGACTTGGAAAGGGACAAGAAAAACTAAACACAGTATTACCAGCACAGATAAAGCTCCAGCCAGAAACAGATTCAAAATACTAATTCTTGGTAGGTGGCAGCACCTAAATCATTCATAAGAATGACTGATGAATTTTTCAGATCAGAGATCTTTCTTGCATATGAAAGAATGGTGCTTATTGGTTTTGAACTTTACACAACCTGTTCCTTCTGTCATAAAAATCTGCTGGGTAAAGGATGTTTAAATGTCTGAAAATTGTTGAAAGCAGTGATTCCTAGTTCTGTTGCAAGACATAGATTCACAGTACTCGTTACTAAATCTGCTGCTGATCTGTACTGTAACAGGACAGTGCTGGTAATGGCATATCCTCTTCAGAAATCTCAAGGGACTTTAATGCAAGAAACAAAAATAATCCGTACATTTGTTATTACACTTGAAAGTTTCAAGATAAGAATTTCCCAATCTGTATCACTACAAAATTGCCATCTTTCACAGATTATCAGTAGAAATCAAGAAGGCCTGCTAGCCTTTGAAGTTTTCCACTGAAAGTGCAGACAGTGAGGGTAGTCCGTGCTCCAGGCACGCTCCTGCCTTTGGTGTCGGATCGGGCAGCAGCAACCTGTGTGCCTCACTTCCCAGCAGCACCACAGCCTTTGGGCAAGTGGCTCTTCTCCTTCCTGTGCCTGGTGCTGAACACAAAGTGTTACTTGTCCCTAGGAAAGTTTTGGGGTGCGTAGTTTTATTGCTGCGTTCATGCACACATGCACAGAGGCTTTTTCAATAGATGAGCACTCTCTGTATGAGCTTTCTGGACAATTCTCGTTAAGTGGAGGTGACTAATTGCATCGACTCACCCCCACTGGAAAGTGTCAGCCTTGTACTCGTACATACTTAAATGAAGAAATTAGGGCAGGAGCTAAAGAGGACTCTGCAGAGCTTGTAAAATCTCTTGATTTGAAGTTTTGCTGGAGTACTCTTTTTAAACACTTTATTACTAAAGGGCCAAGGTATCTCTAGCGATCACATATCAGCAATGCATCGGTTTCATGCTGAAAAGACTGAAAGCAGCACTTTAGCAAAACATGGAAATATTTTCTAGCAACTAGACAGAAACTGGCAACACTTTGATTTTCTGATAATTTTTAGGTTTTACTTCAGAATAGAATCAAGACAATGTATTGCTGAATAAGTGACAGGTTTTGTCAAGAGTTTTTTTTTTATAATAGAGTGTGGGTTTAGGTAGCAAGGGAAGCCTTCAGGCATACTCACTATAGAGTTATGCATATTTCATAAGCATATTTTTGTATTACTATATTTCATTGTATATGTTTAATATATTTAAATCCTAAATCTACTTTCCCACACTACCTGCTTCACATGGAACAGGCTATTTCCAGCTTCTCTTCTTCCAGTTCTGTTGCAGGGACAGCTTTCTGCTACACCTGAATATTTAACTAAACTTTACCCTGTTGTTACTATTGCATGATGAGTAAGATTTTGTGACTTACTCACAAGTATAAAGCCGTGTGAACAAGCTTTTAGTGTGAATCTGATTAGTTTGCTGCACATGCCAATGCTTTTAATC
This sequence comes from Daphoenositta chrysoptera, assembly GCA_013397915.1. Classification (NCBI taxonomy): domain Eukaryota; kingdom Metazoa; phylum Chordata; class Aves; order Passeriformes; genus Daphoenositta; species Daphoenositta chrysoptera. The sequence goes on along the minus strand of VZRO01001161.1, from coordinate 170,664 downwards.
CATATACTGGCCTCCATGGCAATTAAACCAAGTAAAGAAAGGATTAGGTTAAAAGGAAGTTAGAAGGACCCAGACAGGTCCAACCAGCAGCATCTAAAGTTCTGTTTGTCATAACAATGACTTGAGCGTGGAATCATACAATGGTAACTACCCATAGCATAATCAGATGAAAAAAGGCTGACTAGTTATTGAGAAGTAATTGGACCTTCATTAGCCACTTCAGATGTCACAAATAACTCAGAATACTTCTGGTTTCATTGTAAGGTGAGAAAGAAAGATCAATACAATAGTTTTTGCTACATTTGGCCTCATCTGGATTTTGTGATAGTAAAGCTTCAATATCTTTTTTCTTTACAGGTTTAACACTCACATCCATAATTTCTGTTCTGCAAAGACTAGAGTTATGAGAATAAATATTTTTAAATTCACTGCCTAAACTTGAAAATTTGAAATTTTGACAAACTAGGAAGTTGGGAAAATAATAATTTTATGTTTGGCAAAAAGAGGTTTTTTTGTTATAAATTTACATAGTTAAATTTTAAAATTAAAAACTTTTTGAAAAAAGTCCAAGTATTTAATATAAAAATACCAACAAATTTCCTTTTTTTCCACAATCTTTCAATACACAAAAATTTGCCAAAATAAATATTGACATCTTTACTGTGAGTGGAAGAGGTTATTAAATTCAAGTACTTCATGTCTCCAGAGCAGATTAGGTGCCAAGTGTTTCATGTTTTGCATATTGAAAAGTAAACCAAGAGCATCCATGTTGCTGAATCTAAACCAACTTTTTGAGGGAGAGCCATTACAAAAGGCGCCACGTTTGGAGGTGCCAGTCATGCTATGTAAAGAGAGGCTGACTCTCTCTCACTTCTGCCAGCCTCTTCCTTGTGGTGCCTGACTTCCATCAGTGCTGTGCAGGTTGTTACCCTCTCCTGCGAGTCATCCACCCCTGGGTAAGACAGCCTGCATCCCCTTCCCGTCCCCGGCTCTGTTCAACGAGACACGAGCCATCGGCTCCTGTGGAGCATCCAGCAGTGCAAAACAAAGGGAACACACGCTCAGCACAGGGACTGCCCTCCTTCCAGGAACCACAGAGCAGCTGCTTAACGTGTGTTTCTGACTGAGGCATCTGAAGCACGAGTGAAGCGTCTCTGTCGGCTCCCATGAAAGGACCACACCTTCCTTGTGACCAGTGACAGTAAAGTAGTTGCTGTATTTAATTAAGTTTATGGAAGCCTGGTCTGTTTTAGTCATAAAATATGAAGTAAAAACATGATAACAATGCAAGTTTTTCTGAAAATTGCAGTATAAGTGATGGCATTAATGTGAGGATTTTTTACACCAGATGTGAGCCTATGGCTTACATAAGAGAGGAGGAATAATGTGAGTTTGTAACCTGTTGGTAAGATTATAATAATGATAATATATTATTTCAGAGAGATGAAGAGGGAAAAGAGCTTAAGAGATGTTTCATCTTAGTGAGACAGTACTATAAAAAGAAGACTAGACAAATAGTCATATAATAAAATATGATATAATTAATTAGTTTGGCATTATGAGAGAAAGGAAAATATTATTAATTTGTGAAGCAGACAGTCATCTTTGCTACAGAATTAAAAGTGAGAAAGCTTTTATAAACGCTACCCACACGATCTAACACCTCACCAGAGCTCAACTATGAAACCAGCTTATTCTGCTGATTACTGCTGTTCTAGCCATCTTTCCTGCATGTAAAACATGAAGTCAGCCAGTTATGAAGCTGTTGAATGTTTCCAAAGTGTCACTTACCAGAAGGATTTGATAACTTACAGAGAAATGAACTGTTTTGCTTTCTGATCTTGATTAAGTACTGCTAACATGCCACATTTTGTGACAGTTTCAAATGTGGATTATTTTTGGTACTTGTTCCCCCACCACCAAGTATTTTTACAATTTTTATGTAGCTCATTACATATACATTTTTAATCTGTATGATGCAAATCAGTTAGACCATAGTACCTCCTAAGACCCTTTGTAGCATAGGAGAAGAGAAGGCCTATTTTTAATCACCTATTTGTTTGGCTTCAAATGAAGTAGAAAGATGACAATAGCAAGGACTAGCAGCTCTGTCTAGCAGGTACAAAGGCCAGCTCTGAAAGCATGCAGGATGAAAAGAAGTCTTACCAAAGCTTCTACAGAACCTCAAACACCTCAGCTTTTCCCACACACCAGCACATGGAAAGAGGTATGTGGAGTTCAGCTGAAGGCTAACAGAGACCCAGCTTCTACTGTGAATTTTCACGGGGAGGAAGGATTTTGAAATATTTCTTACAGTTGATGATGTTGCAAGTTCCCAGCACTAAATACTGTGGAAGTTTCTACATATCAATCCGCAGATTGATCCGCAAATTTTTTAGTTTGCAGAGGGAAGACTTTCTAGCTTGCACAAAAACAAGCAGTACTTCTGCTGGCCCCTTTCATCACTAGTTCAAGGAAACAACAAATTCCCAAGGAGAAACTCTAAAAACAAGACTAAGGTGTAGAAGTTAACAATAACCCATTTAATGTAGAGCAGTGTTTGTTCATTTCGTGTATATACTGAACTGTAAGAGTCTTTGGGGTCTGGCTACTGAGCTTCTAGTTTGAAAAAAACATGGAGCATTTGCTCTGTATATATATTTTTATTTATATAAAACCAGCAGTCTTATATTTTTCATGTCAGTGGCAATCTTGGCCCAAACTCTTACATTCATTTCCTGTAGAAAACCTACATCCCAGGCACTGCTCTGTCTGGGAAGAATAGAGCTCCCTGCTGCTTGTTCCAGCTTTCCACACAAGGTGCAGGATTACAGGCTAGAGCATCAATGTCAGTAAATCCCAGCCACGGAACAGCATAGTCCAACCAGATGTTACCCAGTGTTTCAAGTTTTCCCAGTTGTATCACCCGTGCTGTTACGGGATGTGGTCATCTAAAAGTACCACCTATTGGAATCATGTGAGGAATTCCATTTTCCCTAAAAGCAAGGTTTTCTTTTTGCTGAATGAAGCAGATTAAACGGAACATTTTCAAGTGCAGTCAGAAAAGAATGAAGAAGAAAAGCCATTCGTGAAGAAACTGAGAACTCTTTGTTCAACTGTAACTTCATAACCACTAAAAAATGTTCATTACAATATAAAAACGTGACTGTGATTAAGACAGCTTGCTATAAAAATAGAAAGAAAATTACATTTAAAAGGTCAAGAAAGGAAAGAATAGTGAAATTTTGAGTAGGTAACATTGTCTTAGTTCATAGAAACATCTGCCATGTTACCTCAGCTGCAATTACTAATGATTCTCAGTGAAATTTTGTCCCTTACCTAAACTCTTCCTTGCTCTGTCCCTCTAGTAAACAACAAAAATTTTTAAACTGACTTCAGGGGCAATTTTTTCACATCCCTCTTCCCACAGTTGCTAAGATCTTTTATCAGTAACTGTTATGTGCAGAGGCCCCACTGCTTAGCTGTGATAGAAGCTAGCTTGAAATAATTTTTACATGTTCAAGCAAGAATGCAGTTTGCAAATGTCAACAATAAATTGATTTTAGTAATGTATAAATCCATCTGCTATACACCAGCCTTCTTTGGTTTGGATTTCATGTTATAAGTCTTGGATACGTCTGATTCCTGTTTATGCCTCTTCTAGAGGTAGAGCTCTTTAGTCATGGTTCAGACTGTTCCTGTCACTGGCAAAATCTTGCATTTTCTGGTTTATTTTTCAGAACTCACTTCCCAGCAATAGCTTTTGTCTAGTGAAAAGAAGAAGCCTGTTGTATCCTACCTTCCAATATACTTTGCCTCCAAACCTCACCTCAGCCCCTCACACACATACTCACACTCTTTGGACCTGCAGACCTCGAAGTCAGTACTGAAGACAGGAGTTGTATCAAACCCATTAGGAGTTACCTGGCCAATGCAAGCACTGGTTATTGGAAAACAAAAAATTAGGCCCGAGGGAGTCTTGAGCAAAAGTCAGGAGGTTAGGAAGGATAGCAATAGGTCAAAAATATCTGCTCTTGCATAGCCTAGGAGTCCTTAATAATTTTTTAAAATTTGTTAAGTATCTGTGGAAAACAGAATTAATGAACTTTCCCTACAGACCTCAAGGCCTGACTGAGTAATGAGTTCAGATTCACATATTCCTTCAAAGAGTGGGGAATCTCTAATCCTAAAATGATAGATTACTCATTGCCTACTCATAGAGTACCTGTGTAGGAAACTTCTGTCATATGTTTTTCTGTATCAGATAGGACTCTGATAATTGAAAATGACAAGGAAAAAATAGTTCAGATGAAGTGGATGAAAATGAAAGTAGAATATTGGGGGCTGGGAGTGGTGTATGCATATGCCACTGTCTTTGATGCAGAGAAGTAAGTATACCTGTGAATTCCCACTCATCCAGCCAGAAACTCAGGCTCTCTGTTTCACAAGCAGGCTGACAGATCTCCTAAAGGGGTGAAGAGCACATCAAAAGAGACTCTTCTTGAACCTCACCAAGTAGTACGGTCTCATAATTTGGTTGTCCAGGTATGATACTTGGTTGTGTTCTAAAACTCCCCATCTAATGAGCAGAGTTCCGAGACCAAATCCTTTCACCTTTGCTTTGCACATTCTTCCCAGAAAGAGGCATGATTTCCTCTTTATTGCATTTTCTGGGATGTACACTGACCTAGTGTTTGCACCTTTCATTTTGGTACTGCTGTGATCTGACAGAACGCTGTATTTGACTTCTGTATGTACCATTTTTTGGGGTGCTGAAAGTGAAAGATGCTCTCCAAGTATCAGGGAAAAGCATAGACCTTGAGGTTCTGGGAGGCATGACAGGACAATGGAAATTCCCTGAGGTCTGGGCTCTGCCCTCATCAGAACTAGCTGCTATATGGCCCTATGGAGTTTGGTATAAATAAAATCTCTGTGGGTACTTAGGCTCCACTCATCTCTGTAGTGCCGGATATAAATGATGAGAATATAATTGTCAATAAAATCGGATCTGAAATCTCACTTTGGTCTTCACTGCTACATCTGCTGATTCGAGTGCACCTACTGTCCTGCCAGAACGTTCAAAAGGGGAACCTGGCTTATAACAAAAAGTGATAAAGCATTATATAACATTTAGTTCAGAAAAGGGTCCTACAGTGGTAAGGAAAGACAAAGAAAATTAAACACTGGAGAAGCAAGAGAAAGTTGGAAAAAGTAACCACTGAGGATGAAGAGAAGCTCAGAACACAGAGAATTTGGGCAAAGTAATTTCTAATAAGATAATTAATAAGCATCATGCCAAGAATTATTTAAGTGCAGGAGGCAAACACAAAATATTGCTATTACCATATGTGAGATTATTGTTTCTGTTCTGCTCTCCCATAACCTTCACTATTCAGCTATTTTAGTGACCTGTTGCTTATTTAAGGCAGAATTCTTCACTGGTTATTACAGGCTGAATGTCTCAAGGAAATGTAGGTGTACCAAGACTAAATTGCCCAGGTGGATGCAGAAGGCCTAGTTATGGTCAACTTAGTGGCCAGAAATGGAGGTGAATTGGAATATACACAGGCTCTATGGTGACACAGATTCACCGCCAGCTGTGGCCAGATGTCATGAGGTTGTGAATACAGATCCAAAGCATCTCTTCACCCAGGAGGGATAAACTTAGAAAATAATGTACTTGAACTGCTTTTAGATTGCTTAAGAAAAGTAAGTTCTTGGTCCCGGTATAGAGGAATTGCCAAGGAAAGGAAAAAGAAACAATTTATTCCTGATTAGGAGTCAGACACGATTCATTACTTGCTGTGGTGGAAAAAATTGACCTGGATAGTTATTCATGCAGTGACAACAGATACGTGATCTTTTACCGTTTTTTATCCCCAAAACACTGGGTAGTGAAAAATTAGGGAAAAATACCAAACTAATGATACAATACTAAAGCACCTTCAAAAAAAGGATATGTCATCAGATGCTACTTTTACTTAATGCAGCACACTTGTATATCAACACTGAGAGAGCAGTTAGCACCTGCAAACACTGGCAAATTGAGAACGTGAATGTGTCTTTGCACAGTTGGAGTGGTGCCAGATGAATGGGCAAGAGTGGGAAAGCAAACTAAAAGAGCTATGAGATTCGATGTTCTGGGAGCTGCTGCCTTTGCAAGAACATGGAATAAAGGGCTCTGGGGTTTGGCTTCACAGCTGTGCAGCCAAGATGGATTCACAGCTGTGAAACAGAGACACATGCTGCCAGTGTTTTGGGTTGCAAGGTGAAATTTTGATAGCAAAGAGTCACATTAGTAGATAGTAGCTGAGAATGCTGAAATTGTTTTAAGCTTCAGCAGCTTTGTGTGTTGACTAGCATTTAGTGAGTGAGAGTGTCAGAGTGGTACAAAGAAAACAGGATTTGAAACTAGGACACGTTTTTTGTTTAAACATGTGCAGGAGGTGCTGTCAAAGGCATTACAGCTACCCTCTGCAAGTAAGTAACTTTGCTGGAAGTGAAAACTTGATTGGTAGTGTCTCTGAAGCACATCACAGCAGCTGTAACTAGACAAATAGCAGAACTGACAGATTGTAATGGTGGCTGGCAGAGGAGGAGAGCTGAGAACGGAAGCGTTGGCATGAGCACGCAGGCTGTCTCTGAAGGGCAAAACACAGGGTCAGAGAGGAAAGGTTTGTGTTGTCTTCGCTGCTTTCTAACATGTAGCCACTTCCTGTTTCTTCTGAGAAAGGTGAACAAGAAATGAACTTGAATTTGGGCAAAGCTTCAAGGTTTTTATTGAATGGTAAATTACTAATAAACAAAATTATACACTGTCAGTATTTTCATGGAAAATAGACTTCATTAAACACAGTAACATATTTCTGCCTTTTAGATAGATGCTAATTTAGCATTTATAAAACACAAGGCTCCAGCAGAGCTTGAACATTCTCCCACCACAGCCTGAGATGGCTCCTGCTGGAGCCTTTTCTCCAACCAAACTGTCAGCACTGGCTCAGAGACCAGCAGTCAGCTCCATCACAGCACTTCTGGGACACAATGCCACTGAAGGGAGCTAAGATCAGGCTTCTAGAGCAGCAGTGTCATCAGTGCCAGCCTATGGGGAGGCCTCTGTGGAAGTGCAGAGCACTAATGCCAGAAATGGAACCAATAAATATCAATGCAGGAAAAAAAGTCAGCATTCCTTTGTACATTAGTGTGCTCTCCTACCTCTGCCCCCCAGACTTGTGGGTCAGCCTTTCAATGACACACAAGCCTCTGTCATAATAGTGTTTGGATTTGAGTTGATCAGTAGGCATGATGAAATTTGACAGTAAGATTCTCAACTGCAACAGCAATAGCTCTTAATGCTATACATACATATATATATTACATATTGGTACAATACGTCTCAAAAAAGTCAATGGCCTAATGTAGCCATTTCTATGTGACAGGATTAATCTTCAAATACGAATGCATATACTATTTATTCTCCCCCAAACCATAAAATTTACAAAGAATATTATCTCACCTTCCTGTACACCTTTTGTAAAAAGACAATAATTTTATTTCTTTAACTGAAATGAATTAGCAGACTCTCCGTCCCAGCTAGGAAATGGTTTCTCTCTTTCCTTGTCACAGTTAATGGTTATGTGGAATGGAATTACTTTTTTCTCTAGCTTCTCAGAAGGCATTTTCACATAGACTCCAGTAGTGAGACATCGTCTTCTCTTTATCTGTAAAATATGGGAAGAAAGTAAAATAAACAAGCAATCACAGCATAATCATTGACCAGCACATATTAGAGAAACAGATAGATGTTCTTCCTTTACTGAGTAGAATGTATTCTAGACACCTTTCTCTGCCTCTTTATAGAAGATCTGTTGAGACCATTTGAGGGAGGATCAGGATGTACAAGGGCTATTTATATAGAAAAAAAAGAGTCCTGCCATTAATTTAGCCCTTTGAAAGTGCTCCTGCTTCAGAGTTCAGTGTTGGTTCAAAGCTAGGAGTGTTCACACCAGACAACTCCGTAACTTCTAGGGACAAGGACTGATTGAAAAATATGGGACAGAGATATTGTTTGGCTTCAAGCTCAGTTTCATTTCTAACAGACTGTGAGTACTGCACTTCTTCCACACTGCCCGTGGAAAAAGGCAACCCTGGCTTGCATTTTGCATGCTTTTGTGCAGACATTTCTAGCTGTGAAATTAAAAATGCTTTAACTTACACTTCCCCCACAAAGGAGAAGCCGGTTTTGCTTTGGAGAGGTGAATGGTGAGAAAAGGAAAAACCAAATCCTGGGATTTTGTGTGAATCATTTGTACAGAGTACAAATCAGAGTACACATGAAGACTGTTGCCTTCAATCCCAGAAACATCCAGGACTTTGCTTGGTTTTAAGCATCCAGATCTAAGCCAAGGCTCAGTCCATCTGATGGAAGCTGACTGCTTTCTTGTACACTGGCAACACAAATGAGCCATAAACAAATATAAGGGGCAGCTCCAGCAAGTTCTCTTATTTTGCATTATTGTAATAACATTGCACTAGTAAAACAGAGCATCCCACTGGGTTTGTTCCCAGTGTTCTTCCCTGTTCTCATTTCTTTCTCCTTGTCCTCATCACACAAAGGGGTATTATTAGCAGAAGGGGGCTGAGTTGATGTGACTTACCGCTTTGCCTATAAGAACGGCTGAGATGATGATACTGTAAAGAAAAAATCCTGAGGCAGTAGCTCCTAATACCCAGAGATATATGGCAGTGTCTGGACAAGGTTCTGGATCTAAAATATATGATATCACACAAGTCATGTCACACATGAGCCTCATAAGGATGGCCCTAGAGTCAGTAAATCAGGCTCTACATTCTTTTTCTCTAGCATGTCCTATCCCAGGATACCACCAGGACTGAGCTCTGAGTCACTGCCCCTTCAAGCTCCAATGAAAAGAGATATTATTTGTAGAAGAGCATATTAGAAGAGCACCTTACTCTTAGTTTTGCACTTCTGTGTCTGCCTAGATATACGTGTGCACTGCATGGTGTTGTTTATGCTATCAAACATCCCTAAGCTGCTAAATACATTGCATGGCTATGACTATGCTTGCTTTGGATGTGTGCAGGGAGACCTGAAAGAAATAAGAGCTAATCAACATTTTCAGCATTCAAACCAGTATTCACCCTCACTTCTTACAAACAGAACTCTGAAGACCTTTGAGATGTAATAGCAACTCCCTTAACATGGAAATATCACAGAACTGTAAACCTGCTTGGCTTACCAATGACATAGAGATGAGTCCCATTTCCCTTGTTCATAAAATAGGGTGGGGGGTACATCCGCTCCATCTTGCATACGTAAAGCCCGGTGTCATTCACTTGCAGGCCAGCCAGGGTGAGGGTCACATTGTTTTGGCCAGGAGTAACATGGCACTGAATGACCTCTTCCACAAAGAATGTTTTAAACTCCGTAGTGTACGATGAAGCACAAATTTCTGTGAACCGGTCACCAGTCTGTTTAAGCAAAGTCACTCGAATTTCCTTTGCATTCCCAATGTTCTTGTATTTACACACCAAGCTGGCGACTCCTTGCCTGTTGGCCAGCACCATTGCTGGCTGAGTCACTTCCATTACTGTAAGGAAGTAAAGAGCGTGATGGTAAGTGAACTGTCAAGAAAGGATCCTGAGTCATTTACTTTAACCTACACAGTAGGAGGGGAGTCCTGCCACCTCCTATTATCCATGGGGAATTCCTAGAAATGCTGCTTTCAAAGAAAGGATTCCAAGACCACAATTTGCATTAGCACTGCATTAATATTCTTTAAAACACTCAAGAAATGCTTTGATTGCTAGAAATTATATTATAAATCTCAGCAATTACTTGTTGCTTAAATATTAGGTTATTTGGCCCACTTAGTCGAGCAATGAATGACCTGCATGCTTCAGTTTCCCTCAACACAATCTTTTTAATAGACATAAGAAACCAAAAAAATTGGCTATAGATGGTAAAGCTGAAATTTGAAATTTAAAATAAGGCTTTTAAACCACAATTTCTGCCTGGTAGAAATAAACATGTTTACATTTAGGAACAAAAAAGTTGACATCCTGTATGGAACATGGAACAGAACTATTAAGGTAAGAGTAAAAGTGAACAGAAAATCTGTTTGCATATTTTTGTTTCTGATCTTTTTCCTCCCTATTTTTAACTAGCTACTCCCAAGCCACAGTTTAGCAACAGTATATACCCTAAGCCAGTATAGCAGCACACAGCAAAGCCTGATAAACAGACTGCAAAAAAAATCTTAAGGGGCAATTACTGTGCCATGTACAACCCCACTGGCAGCTTTTTGCAACTTCTATATTCTCTACTGACACATGATGGGAAGGCACTGTCTTTTGCTCTAGTAAGCTGTTAAGACTCAGTATTATTTTTTCAATCTCATTTTATATCAGTCCATTTTGGGGCAGGGCTTGTCTTATTCAGTTCTGCACGACAAGAATTCCAGATGAACTGGAATGAACATGAATTCCGGTAGAATTTCTCCCTCCATTCAAACCTCTATACCTATGTTATCAGCTGTCACAACTTCACTTTCAAGACCTAGTTTTTCAAGATCTTTTCTTCCTTCATGAGCTACTCTGAATGTTACCCAGTGTCCCTACAGGTAGTACCTACTACAGGTAGTACTGCTCTAAAGTCTGTGTCTGGTTTTCCAGACACCTTGCAGTGCCCCAAGACCTCGCTCCCATCAGTCCTATGTCACCTTCCTCTCCCTGTTGTACCAAGTCTGTCTCCTGCAAGGACATGAAACTGAAAACAAGTCGACACCCCCAGATACCTTGACTTCTTCATCTACCCACCTTCAGCAATGGCAGTGGCTGTGCAGAGAAAGCCCACGGTGACCAATATTGAGAGCATTCCTGTGCTGGGACAGATGCTGAAGGGGCTGAAGGTGTCTGATGCCTTCAGACTTTAAGACAAACTGGAACTCTCAGGACTGGAAAAGAGGTGACACCTTTCAGGATACTGAATCTTCGAAATGTTTGAACCCACACAGAGCCAGTGTGTATATATAGCTTTGATCCCAGATGCTGTACTTGAAAGTAGTATGAAACTTTGTTTTGGTTTTACGAGAAAGGAAGTAGTGGGTTTGATTAGTACGTGCACAGTTAATCTCAAACAGCATGAACAAAAACAACTATTCAGCAGATGGAAAATACATATTCAATCTGAAACTGCTGTCCATTCTGCTTTTAAGAATTGTGGGAGGAAAGGTAATCATCATTAGAGCAGTTCAGGTCTTTTGGTGGTGCCAGCTTGCAGAATCATAGCACTTAATATTTTAGCAATCATCAGGTATTTCCTACCAGGACAACATGCAGAGAACTGTACTTCTGCCTAATGTGGCACAGTGAATCACTGCCAGCTAGCCTTTTTATAGAGGACTTGCCTCCCCCCACAACTTCTTCACTTGATTTAATGTTAGTGCTTTAGATGTTTAAAAATTCCTAACCCCTTCAAAATACTGATTATATTTGCAATTACTTCATCTTTTTGTATCAGCAATGTGACTTGAATCATAACCCAGCCTCTTTAAGCTTTCCTCTTTCCAAGAAAAAATTATCTAGGTTTATAGCTAATGACTTCCACATCTGTACAGAACTTTGCTACCTACAGACTTTACTGCCTAACTACCTTGACATCAACAGATGAGAAACACTGCAGGAGCTTTGATTATTGCTGTCTCTGCTTAGAGCACCTGCATAATTTCAAGTCTCAGTGGAACAGTTTTTGCTCATTGGATTTTTAAAAGTCACATAAGCTCTGAAAATTGTTTTGCTTTTTTATGTGATAGGCTGTCATATCCATGAATCATTGCCTAAAGAATTCCATATAAATGAAGGTTCACTTCAGTTATCCTGAAGGTCGGCATTCTTTTTTTTTACCCGCACTTTGAGACGTTCAATTAGAAGGTGCTTCATCATTTATATATGTAGATCTAGTAGATTGCAAAGACCTGCTTTTGCACTGTGACCTAGAAAAACAAACAGCATTAGTTCTTGAACACCAGCCCACCCAATCCAAAGATCCAGGATAAATACTTAGTATTGAATTTACATAAATACCTAATGATATAAATAAGTTTACTGCTTCCATACCTAGGTTATGCAATATTTATTTGTAATGACAGATTCACAGTCATTTTAATCTTAACCAGCATTCAAAACAGAACTGATGATAAATCCAAATACTACTATGGGAAAATGTAAACTGCACCCTAATAATGAGACAGACCCATATTGTATTACTGGTTAGACAAGCCTAAATCAATTTTAATATTAAATGTAATATTAAATAAATGCTATCGCAACATCATATACCAGAATATCAGTGAGATTTATGGCATGAAATTACCAGGTTATGCCCGACATTTTCATATCCAGAGTAGTAACTAAATTATCTGTCCTTTGTATGTTTTGGGCTTGGGTTTTTAGTGCAGTTAAACAAATGATGCATTTGAGCTTCATCAACTAAAGTATCATCTCCTGATAATTGATTGAGACTGCAAACTGATGGTGCAATTAGCCACTAAACACTGGCAAAGGATTGCCATTTAAAACTCAGTGCTCATGCCACACATATCCACAGGATCTTGCACTGCTACCATGAGAAGCAGTGCTCTGGCACTCCTCTCTCTCCTGTTTGAGACTGCTCTAGCAAGCTTTGTTTCCAGTGGTACTCATCTTGTTTCCTGGCTGTTTTGTTCTCAGGGTGCCTTTTCAGATCCATGACTTTTTCTTTTTTACCCTTGTTTCTCCTTTAAAGCCTTGTATTGTGATGATTACTCTTCTAAGTAAAGCACAACATGTCTCCCTGTGGAGTCTCTTGAAGTCGTCTCTGTCTTAGCAGATAGGGCAGCCTGAAGTGAGCCCAGTCTGCCTTGGGTTATCCCTTCCAATGGATAGAGATTACCTTGCCATGGTGCCTACTACCCTTCCTAATCAGACTTCGGATCTTGAGTTAATGTATGCAGATAGCAGAGAGATCATGCACTTAAGGAGATCTTGTCCCAAATAAGATCTCACTTTCACTGCTCCCATCCTTCCCAGCTCAGCTATAGCATGGAACAAGGTATTGGTAACAGAATGAGTTCCCCGCTAAAGTAAAATTCACAGGAATCGCTGGGGACAACTTTTCTCTGCTCTGTGTCCCTTATCTAACTACTCTTCAGCTGGTCAAGAGTCTCTGGACTTCTGCTTGCCCCACCTTCCCTGAATGTATCATATGAAAAATACAGGTCATGCTCTGTGGGCTACAGCCTCAGGAGCTATCTTACCTAGGTACTGCACCTTCTTGTCTGTGTAGTCTGGTATCTTCCCACCCTGACTGTTTTATCTTGGGAACTCTTCATCTTTCACCCTTTCTCATAAATGGAACCTTACAAAGGGCCTAGTGGGCAGGCAAGAGAATGGCTGAAAGAAGAGCCCTAATTTTGACTTTGGGATTCAGGTCTTTAAGGGAGGTTATTCCTCAGGTTGTTTCTAAAAGCTTGTGCTTTGTGCTGCAAAAGATCAATATTATATTCTTCTTTCCCTTAATGCACCTACTTAGACTATAGTGCTCTTTGTTCTTAGGGGTGATATTAATTCCCATGTCACAGGAAACTTTTATACTTTACATATGCTACCACAGCAAAGTGTCAGAGCAGGGGAGGGGACTGAGGGCCTTGCAGTGCTAAGCTGCAGAGCCTTAAATAAAGGGTTCAGCTCAGGAGTGGTTTGGGCTTCACAACCTCTTTGAACTTAGCTGAGGGAGGGCCATGCAGTTTTACACTGGACTACACTACTGTGATTACTCAGATTACTAGGAAGTTAAATAACTAGGTTTCTCATGTAAGTTTCTTTTTCATTTTGGGTTAGTCACTTGCATTCTAGTGATTTGCTTTTCTTCATTAACATATGTTAGGGCAAACCTTCCTGCTGATACTCTGTCAGAATTCCCATTGCAAAATGTTATTATTCAAAAAATTATTTTCACACTTTTAAGCCTGTCTCATGCTGCCCATGTTTTTTTCTTCTATGACAGGAACTTGCTTGGTAAATTGCTTGAGATGTAACGGGGAGAAGAAATTCTTATAATTTGCATAAGTATCTGGTTTCAGGATATTTTGCTAAACTCAAAATGTGAGATCACGTCTTATTATGTTCATCAGTTCACGTTTTTACCATGTTAGTTTGCCACAAACCTATTGGGGTTTTGAAATGCACTGTCATTTGAAAAAATCCAGACCTCTAAGTGGTATGGCTGAAGAAAAAATCTTCTGTACAAAACAAGAGGTAAAGAGAAAAGGAAATAACAGAGTGACTGGAAAAATACCGTTTCATTACCATTAAAGGACTAAAACCTGGTTAGTGTAAGTAAAGGCCTAGATATAACCAAGTTCAGTGGATCAGGCTTAGTTCCTGAAGGAACCACAATTCACATCACAAAACTACTGATTTTTAAGTCTCTCAGAATTATTGCCTTTTTCTCAGCTTCTAACCTGGTTTTGTAAATGCTGCTCTCCAGTCCTAAGCCTTGTGCCCTCAATCCAGCCTCAGAAGAGGTGAGGACAGCACTAGCTGAGGAATTCTCTTTCCACTACTTCTTAGGGCACGCAGGGTTGGTCCTCTTGTGTGCTTCTGATGAGCAGCAGATTGTCCAAAAAGATTTGAGATGTGGGTGGATGTGTGTGTGTCCTTTTTATTTGTGATGCAATCATTGGTATTTCTTTTCTGGAAGCTAGGCTTTGTTTCCTCTACTGTAAAGTTAGTTATATCCAAGCTTTCCTGATATGCACAGCATCTATAATTATCTAACAGAGGGCAAATTTCTTCCCAACTTTTCATGCTACCAGTTCTCAGTTAGCCTTGAGTGTCTGCATTCTAGCCCTTATCTGGCTGGCTTTGCTGTGTTATTTGTCATAAGCCATCTATGTCCCAGCAGCAACCAGGCCTGTGTGAATGTATTGCCCCTACCCCATCCCCATGCAGCTTACAGTCAAAATGTAAGATCTGCCATGTATTGAAAGAGATACAGACAGAAGTAAGAAGAAACAGAGACACAAGGCTTAGAAACAACACAGGCAAAAGGTCTTCTCACACCAACTTCCTTCTTCTCCACTTTCCTGTAGGGGTTGTGGCAAGGGAAAGATTTTAGGACAAATTTTAAGAGACCATAAATGTCTTGGCAGATGTTTAATGCTTTCCTTTACTGGAAGGAGTTTTCCAAAGCAGAGCTCCACATATTTGTTGTTTCTAGACCAATCACTTGGGATTGAGCACAGAATAAAGCAGATATCTTCACCCCAAAGCAAAAATGTAAATCTAGTCTGTTTTCATGAATAGGCAGAGAAGAACCAAAGGAACCCTCACAAGTCTAAAATTAAGCTGTTAAGTGTACCCCATGACTGGAGAAACACTGGAGAAATGTTTTACTTTTACTTTCCTTTATTTCTTAAAGCATTGCAAAAAGGAAAAACAGCAAAAGGTAGACATCTTTCTGAGTCTCAGGCTCTGAAAGTGCAGCAGTTTGAATTTAGTGAGGGACACAAGAATAAATCACAAAGTTTTGCTGAAAACATGTGAGAAATCACATTCTAATCAAAAATGGGATGGGTGAGAAATATTTTTAAAGGGTACAGATGAGGAGCATAAATAAGGGCCTACTTACAGTTTACACAGGGCTAATGAAGTCCCTGATGTAAAAAAAAAAAAAAAAAAAAAAAAAACAAGAAAGAAAATTATGGTGTTTCAAACTTTTAAGATCAAAGCAGGATTCCTGGAAAACCTAGAATTAAACCTTTATAAAGCAAAGGACTCAATAAAGTTTACATAAAGGAGATAGTGCTCCAGCTCAGTAGACATACGGAGAATCCAAATGTTTGAAAGACAGGAGACCTGACACAGAAAGGCATTTTCCTAAGCTCACAATGTGAAGTTCATCCAAGGAAGAGCATGGAGCAGATTGTATAGTACTTCTTTGAATTAATGACAAGTGAGTAATGAAGATCAGCTTCATTTGCCAAAGTCTGGAGGCCATTTCTGAAGAGTGGATGTGAGCTGATAGTTAGAATGAATGAGCTAGAAAATGAAAATAAATTAAATTGAATTAAGTTAAGGGAGAAGTCAGTAATGTAGCAGAAAGCAGAAGTCACTGGACAGACACAAAGAGAATGACAAGGTGTTCGAACCGACAGATACACACTAACATTTGGAATACGCAGCAGTGAGCCAACGTTTGTCAAGGCCAGCAGGGATTGTTTCAGCAGTTGAGGTGAACGGGAATCATGAGCTAAGGCTTCTTGTTTGGTCACATTCAACCACATCCACATTTTGTTTGATTTACCTTTGCAGGGACTAGATCTCAGAACTACAGCACAGTATGCATCTCTTCCCAGGGGCACATGAAGTTTGGGAACACAGGCCACAAGCCGTGGGCATCTTAGGGAAACAGCTTCTACGTGGAAATCTCAGAGTGCTTGTGATGAGATAGAGATAAGGAAATGGGAATACCAAGGGGGGAAAGGATGTTTTGACAGAAATATGAGTGGCTGGATCAGTAAAGGGTATATGTACCTTTTTAGCTTTCAGATGTCACTGTTAGGCTGAGTGAAATATATTCCCAGACAAAACCTGCCCAGAAGCCTCTTATGAGTGAAAAAACATTTTAGTGAAGACCAGATAATGCACCACCTCCATTCCTGTCAATAATGCTCTTTAAATTTTGCATGAACAGAGTAAGGTGTTGTGGAAACACAGCACTGAGGGATGGGAACCATTTCAGAATCCCTCCCTGCTATAAACCTTGTCTTGACTTTCTGTTTCAGACAACTTCTCCTTGCCTCTTTCCTTGCAGTTTTATCTACAAAAAGCATAGAATTAATAGTGGCTTTATCACAGATTGTTTATTCAGGGCTTGTACAAGAATGTATTCCTGAGAACCATGTCTAAGATCTGTAGGGTTGATGCCCTGATGTAAGGAACTTTAATGTTCAATCTGTTTGCCTTTGGTCCATGCCATCCATGTTACTGAAAGTTTACAGTGATGTATGCAAGCATTGTGAGTTGCCATTAGAATAGTTATTAAAACATTGACTGGGGGCTCTGGAAAACAAAGATACAGAATTTCTAGCAGAGGATTGTAGAATAAATCCCAGACTTTGTAAGAATCTTTCTGGTTTTGAAGTATAGCAGTTGAAAAAAAATTGTCACTCTATAAGGCAGACGTCTCTGCAAATGGGATAGTATAGCCAAGCAGTGGCTTTATGCCTGGCATCAGGTTCGTCAGCAAACTAAAAGCAGGTCCTATACCTTCCAAAATGTATTAGCTGCAGGATTTGTTGTTCAAGCCACTCTTCACCACAGAATCTGATCTCCTGTACAAACCCTTACTCTTGGATTAGTGCTAACTCAAACGCCCTTTGTCTTCCCCAGTTTAGGAAATATTTGAAACCACATTCCTAGGACCTAGCAATTGCCCTTTCCCTAAGTGCCTACCAGGGCTAACTACAAAAATAAACCCCTGTCTGAAGGAAATGTCTGAAGGACTAGATTTGCAAAGGGAGGCTGAAGTCTTTCATTAGCCAAAGTGAAGTTTGAAATAGCTGACAAGCCTCTACTCAGAAGCTCTGCTCAGAAGCTCCTTCTTGCTCTACCTCTTTGCTGACAGCCACTTAAGTGCTCCCTACAAGCTTTATCTTTCTCATACTCTTAGACAGTCCCATCATAGCAACTCTTAGGATATTAACTTGAATGTGTGTGGCCAGCTTGCTCTCCTGGTTATTTAAGCTGAGCACTGATTAATGCCTGCTATAAAGCCTCTGGCTGCAGTGAGCATTCAACTTAAGAGCTTCTTCACAGCTCTAGCTGGTTCTTCCTACTATTGTACCTGAAAGCTCAGCTAGGAAAAACTACATTTTAAAATTCAAATCCGTCCTCCAAAAGAATTCCTAATGTTTTGGCCACAGGGATAACATACTAGAAAGTATGACAGTGAACAGTTTTGTCGGCCTGTGTACTAGGGGTGAAGGAATCAAGGAAGTTCACAAATGTATTCCTAGAGGGGAAAGAGATTATGAAAAAAGGCTGCAAAATTAGTAGGAGGGTATATAAAAAGGAGGATGGGCTTGTGGGTAACACTCCACTTGGGGAATTCTTCTTTTCGATATCAGTGAGATCATATCTGGTACATACAAAGAAAACAAATGTGTTGGATGGGGTCCAATAAAAATCAAACTCTAAGCAAAATAGGAAGAAATGTTTTGAATTTTACAGTTTTGAAGAAATGTTTTTTACAAAATGCATGTACCTGTTTTCATAAAACTTTTTTAAGTTGGCAACAATATTTTTCTTTTTAAAATAATTAGCTTTTGCAAAAAAACCACCCAGCAGTGTCTTACATACTGGCAAAATACATTTCTTTTTTTTTTTCCTATCTAGAACCAATAATGGGTGAAATGAGAAAAAGGTGAAGGGAACCTTTTTCAACAAGAGCAACTGCAGTTAACCAAAACTTTCTTGAGAAAGTTTCACTTCCTAAGGTTTTTTGCTATGTTTGCTCATTTAAATGGCCATTGTATTAACCCACTTTTTGTGAGTTTCAAATGTCAGCAACTAACTGATGCCTTTTAGAAGAAGTAGAAGAAAGCAGACTGCCTAGTTCTCGTTACTCTAAGGACCTAAGCACATCAACAAATTTTGCTGCCACAGCCTTGGTAAGGGGTGTTGCTGCAATACTACATGCCTCATGTATCAGCCTGTATTGGGCTATTGCCAGGGATCAAGATTCAATGAAAATACCTGGTATCTCTGTACCAAGGGCTTTGGGCTAGATGGGTTAAGCAGGACTCAGTCTCCCTCCATTACCATTCCTTCAGCTACTGAACTACAGCACTGCCCATTCCTGCCTTGAAGGGGTTTAACTACAAATGCTCTGTAAGAGCACTTTTCTTATTGCTCTTTCAATACTGCATCCTGAAACAGAGTAATTTTATTTGCAAGCTATTTAATGGTAGATTGTGTACTAAGTCATAATGCACTGAGCTGGCAAATGCAGGCTCTGGAGAGGATGCAGCTATAATTTCTGTCTGTGACTCGGCAGTGACTGATTGGTCTTTTGTTGAAGTCCCTGGGCCACTGAGGAGCTAGAGACACATGGAGCTGTAGGCTCTGGAGTCTTGAGAAATTTGGATTTTCCTGATATACTGTCAAGCCTTGGAATGGGGCTTTTGTTTTCGAAATAAACTTCTGCAGTCAAAAGTTTAGGACAGGAGATAGTAATACACTTCAAGATCTTGGTCAGTACAATCATATCCTTTAATATCAAGGAAAAAATTCGGAATTTCAAATTAAATAATTCTCAATGTTTTTTCAAATTAAATTATTTTATTTTTCTTTCAAAGCATCCTTTTCTATCAAAAATCCCTCTATTTTTAAATATTCAACAATATTTAAATAGCCACAATCAAAATCAGGCCTTAATTTTTTTAGGATTAAATGTCTGTTTTGAAGTCTCCAAATTATTACTGGTTTTACATCTCAATTCACAAAAAAATCAAACTTTTTCCTTTCGGTCTGACTGAAATGAGTCCTCGTGACTTTCCAGCTTTGCCAATGAGACACAAAAAAAGCATTATTCATTGAGTTCCAATGAACGCCCTTCATAAAACTTCTGAATTATGCAAACTAATCACCTTCTGGGAAATAGTTATAGATCATTTTATGGTACAAGCTTGAAACGTGACTCAATGACTCTTCCCTTGTACACTATAACCCTCCTCACTCATCTGATTATTTAGACTTTTGCCTTGTCTATGGTTTTGAGCTCCTTTCCACCCTCCCTCATACCACCATCAATCTTCTCTTCTTTTGCTTACAACAAAATGTTCTTTATCTTTTGAGATATCAAATGCTGCCATCCTGCAAGGCATGCAGCTGAGAGGACAGAAAATGTTACATGACTTGGTTCTTGAAGTTCCTTGTAAAACCTGTTCCTACTCTGATAGTGTCAGCAGAAAGGACGAGGAGCAGCCACCTGTCCTGGGGCACCCATGGCACCCCCAGGTAGCACCGATACAGGGAGGGCAAGGGAGAGCAGGGAGAGCAGGCCTGGCCTGCCAGCTGATGTTGCTCAGGATCTCTAGCAGAGCAGGGGTTCTTTTGGCACAGGGTGGAGGGATTCTCTTCACGGAGGTCTGTCCTTGCAGGTGAACCTCTAGGGAAAACAAACACCAAGAAACACAACAGAACTGAGACACACAAGGTCAGACTGACGGACCAGAAGCAGAGGAGGGAAAGGAAGAGACTTTGATTTCCCCCTCCTTTTGCAGCCACACCAATCTCTTCATTTCCCTCTTCTCTGTGCCCTGTGGCTGCCAATGCTGCACCAGTGAGCATGGTGGGAAGCAAAGGCTGCCAGCCTGCTCCTTATTGTCAACCAACACCCTCCTGAAGTGAATCACAGTCAGTCCCTCCCCAGCAGCCTTTCTGAAGCAGGACCCTGGGTTCATTCACCCTCATGCTGCCAGGCTTTTCAGCTGACCTTGAAGAGGAACACGCCTGCCTCTTGCTTTAGTATGGCTGCTTGCAATTTGCACAAGAAATGTTCTCTTTCTTGCACTTCCCACACATGCATAGGCCAGTGGGGGCTTGGGGTGGTATCCTGGGTGCCCCAGCTGAACACAGGTCCTTCCCCTTGCACTAAAATGGACAGCAGCCACCTGCACACTGTGTACATGGTAATCCATTTGCTCTGCACTTCAGAGATTAACTGCATTTTTAGTTAACCTGCATTTGCTGTTACTTGGTTCCACTTAAGTGCCCACAGGTTCTTCAAGGCTTTTGCTCAGTTACCTAGTTTAATAGCAAATATCATAAAGGCCACATCTAGCTTGTATGCTCCTAGCTATTTAAATGCCTACCATAATTGTATGTGTCATTGTTGGACATTTTTTCCCCTTGATAGCTGGAAGTTTTCTACAAGAGTGTGTGCCTACAGCAACCATCATTCATTTAGCAGGAAAGGGAAGGCAGATGCTAAGGTATTATGTTATCAAAGACAGATCAGTTCTTTAATTCCAATGCCACCAAGACCTCCAGTCTTTGAAGATCAGGAGCAGAGCTTAGCTGATGGCACCTTATCTGAGTTGCTTGTGCTCATTTCAGGGACATTATGAAGCCCATACAATCAACATGTCTTAGTGGCAAATCATATTTCATGTGACTTGATTTCTGGTGAAGACATGACAAAAAGTTTGTCCTTGTACTTTTAAAACTGCAGGCAGCTCTAATTTGCATTGGCAATTGTCAACCTTCAAGAGGAAATTCTCCTCAGGGAGCAGCACTGTTTGCCAACCAACAGGGCCACTTCTACTGTTACATTGTGGGCACACGTTCAGTGCAGGCACTGTGGTGCTGCTTTTGAGCTGCTAAAAGATTCCTCTTGTGACAGCAATCTTACACAAGGCAGCACTAAGCCTTCCCTGCCAAGGGAGGACTGGCCTGCAGTGAGGTGTGTGCTACGGCCAGGTCTCAGCTCTTACCTCTTAAACTAAAGTAGTTATCACCCTCACACCTCATCATTTCCCTCAGGCAGGCCAAAACTGCCATCTTTTAATTGATTAAACTCTTGGGATTTTACTGTATATATTATTGTGGTCCAAGTGAGAACACACTGCACAGTGCCTGAATTGTCTCATGACAGAGAAGGAAGGGTCCCTGTCCTGTGGGTGTGGTTTCACTGACAGCCTAACACCATGGAAGAGCAACTTCTACCAGAATGGGCAGGATCATTCCCTGTCCCTCCAAATCCCTAGCCGAGGAGCCCAGTGCCTCTCTCTCCCTTGTAGCAGCATTAGCCCTTGTGCAGCTGTGCAAGCTAAATCCTTTCTTTGCTCCAGTCCATGCCACTGCAAAATTAATCTCAGTGCCACCACAACAGAGTGGTGGTGCAGCTGGAGGCCAGAGAAGCAGTCTGGATGGTGCTGCCTTTTCTTGACGATGCTGACTGAGATCAGGTAAAACAGATCATGAAAACATGTCCTAAAATACTACCTAGCACAAAACACTCCTGACAGTTAGTATGGGACTGGAGAATTCCTCAAGGCTTTCTCCTCAACCACATACATTTTGTTTGTGTTTAAATCTTTCTGAGTCTTGACTCTCCAGCACACCGTATACAGTGCATCTAATACATAGTGAAGATAATTAAATCCTAAACATGTAGTCTGTGATATGGCTTGACACACAAGTGTGATATGGCTCACACGTGTGAGCAGTGTCACCTCAGGGAATAAATGAATTGAATGAATCTTTGAAATTGAAATTTATTTCTGCACAGTTATCTGGTGAGGCACTTGAGGTCTACTCAGCTTTGACCTTAAATGCCCTCTAAGCAATGACTGCTGTAGTAAAGTTTTCTAGCAAAATGGTACATTTGCTCTGATAGAAAGCCCCTCTGAAAGGAGGGGCTGTGAAAAATATCAGAAATATTTAATTTGAACAGGGGAATGTCTTCCAGAAACAAACAGTTCGCTACAGAGACAGACGTATCCAGTGAATGTGATTGGGTTAAAGCAGGGCTGAGCTCTCTCTCCAAAGGGTAAGGCAAATCTGGGCATGTTGGGAACCTCAAGAGGGAGGTCAGGGAAAAGGAGTTCAGGGTGCCCAGAATTTCACTCTAGTTGTCTGTGTTTATAAGGTAAATCCTGTTGGATCAGCAATAGCCACAGGAATGATGAAGATGTGAGGAACCGTGCTGCATGTCTCTGTGACATGAACAGCAGATGCTGCTTTGGGTGTTTGCCACAAGATATCTTTTTCTGGAATTAACGGCTCTGGGCTCCAGGAATACCCTCTCTGTCCCCACACCATTCTCCTGCAGCCATGCCTGAGTGTTGTAAGGTATTCAAACTCAAAAATCAAGTGTTAGTTACCAGCTCATGGTGCTGGCAGGGGGACAGCCAGCCTTTACCCCAGGGCAGCCAGCAAGGGCTCTCACCAAAGAGCCCCACACTTGTGGAGTGAGGATGTTCCAGTACCAGCTGCAGATAAGCAGTTTGGATGCAGCCACCCAGCTTTGGAGGCTGAGGGGTTTTCACAGGAGTGTCCTTGAACCCACTGGATTTACTAACAGACACAGACCAAGATTCAGCCCCAGGGAAATGGTGCAAAGGGAACTTTGCTTGCAAGCTTTCTGAGCCGATGTTCCTGTAACTCTGGGGGTTGGAACTCTGAGGCTTTATAAGGAACTCACAAGGTTCTCCCCTTCTAGGAAGAACATACCTTTTACATTAAAGAGTGGGCCTCAACTCTTAAAAGCAATGTTAGTTTTTCCCCTAAAATACACCCACACCTTCAAGAAGCATTTGGACAATGCTCTGAGGCATATGGTATTATGTGTGGGGTTGTCCTGTACAGGGCCAGGAGTTGGACTTTGATGATCTTTATGGGTCCCTTCCAGCTCAGAATATTCTATGATTCTATGATATTTATGCTTCACATTTATGGTGTTGTCATCCTCACTTTAGGACTAGGTTTGTCGTCTTGTATCTAGTCCTTGTAAGTGGGGGTGTAACGAGAAACAACAGCTGCTGACCACTGTAACTTGACAGCCCCAAAGACAAGGGAAGATAAAAAGAGATGGGGAGTGAATCTCAGCTAATTTATCTTAATTCAGCATCCCTCCAAAATATTTAGGCATAACCAATTAGATAAAAACTCCGATGTAAATGGGTAATGAAAAGAATAACTTAGAAGTAAAAAAATGAGCTGACTGTGCAATAATGTTCTTATCAGGCCTCCTTGATAGATGAACAGGGCAGTATATATCTTTGGCCTTTCCCCTTTGGCAAGAGTGTTAGGTGTTATCATGCAGTATATTCTTAGAAAAGCATCTGCCATACCTACCTGAAGAATTCATTTCTCGCAAGCCCTCCCCCTGAGCTGTGGGTTTGTACAAAGCGTCACTGTAAAATAGGTCTACCACAGCCAAATGTCACTTGACATGCTGCATTCTCAGAACCAGCAATACCGTGCCTTTGGCAGGAATGATGAAGTATCGAGGGTGACTATGAAACACGTGTGAGCCAGCCAAGTCTTTCCTTTCGTATCCTCCTCAGCACTACTGGTCTTTGCTTTAGTGTGGGGTGGCTGTGTGGCCGGATGCCCCTCTCAGGTGTCCTTCAGAAAGGAACGTGCTCCCTGCTTTTTCTACTCAGTGTTGCTCACAGTTGTGTTGGGAAGACCACAGCTGAAAGCTCGGTGCCCTTCTGCAGGTCACAGACCATTTGCACCGGGGTCCAGTCACAGAGATTTACATGGCCCCAGACAAGGCCCACTAGGCACAGCATGGCAGGTGCTGCATGAGATATGGAAAAGGTGCTATCAGTATCATGGGGGTCCAGCCCAAAGCTTGAACAAGTCCAATATTTCAAGTTCATTTTTCACTGCACAGTCACTACACCATTACCCAGTCAGCAGGTGAGGCATGGCGAGTGTAGCATCCTGGTAGGTGTTCTGGTGGGAGCACCACACAGGAAAAAACAGTGGCTTTGTCCTTTGGCCAGTTTTGTGCAGAGCCCAATTCTCCTGCCAGGGAACATTTTGTCATTGCTCAATGCTGGTGGCTTTGTAATTTACGAGGCTGAAGGAGTATCACTACATGAGGATGTGAGGTGAGAAGCCCAAAGTTTATCAGTAGTTCGGGAGCTCATGGGAAATATAGGGAATATTTCCTGCTTTCCTGGGATGGAGTCATACTTTGTCTTGCAGAGTTTTAAACTGGGAAGCAGAAGTATAAACCTGGAATAGCTTACTAGATTGAGTAAAGGTTATTTCTGGGGTTTGTACTATCGGGCTTTGTTTACCAACTGAGACAAGTGAGCACAGTGAAATGAACAGAGTTGTGAGAACTGTGGTGAACCTTCTGGAGCCTCCAGTTCCCTCATTTGGCCTTCATATAAAGAATGAGCAAACAGACCCCTGACCTCTTTCTCTCCTCCCCACATCCTCTCATGTGGGAACGGTCCAAGCCAGTCCTGGGAGACCTCTGGTACTCAGCACTGAATGTCACTGCTTTCAAGAACATTTGTTACTTTCGGAAATGCATCAAATTCCTCTGGACCCTGGGGAAAGACTGAATGGGATCTCAGCTGAAGAGGCACCTCCAAGTTCCTTTTCCCACGTGCAGTTTTCCTCGGCTCAGCTCACAAAGTGCTCATGTTGAACAGAGGACTGCAGCCCCTCGTGTGCAGCAGCCCATCAGAGCCGGTGGTTTTCCAGAAGGGACGCACAACGTTCCTTCCAGCTGCCTAACTTAGCCTCTTCTGCTTGCAGCAGAGCAGTTTAGATGCATGGGCACAGCTGAGGCGAGGCACATCCCGAATTCTGTGGGGTGCTGCTAGCTAGCTCCCTGTGGGCCTGTAGAGGCAGGAGAATTTTGATCCACATGGATCAGCAGGTGGAGAAACACTGCTCCTTGAGATACCAGGGACTGCCCCCTTTCCTAGCTGCCGTGCTGTGCCCAAGTGCTTGTGGCAGAAGGGCTGTGAATCCACGTGAATGTACAGAGAGCCAGAATGAGCCCTTGGCTGCGCAGGGGGCACGGTGCGTAGCGGCGCTCTGCAGGCTCTCGGCGCAGAACAGCAGCTCACGGCTTTCTCCGGAGGGCTGGTGCGGGCAGGGGCAGGAGGGGCCCTGCGGCAGCGCGGGGCTCGGGGCTGCCNGGTGCCGGGAGGGGCCGTGCGCGGGGCTTGGCGGCTGCGAGCGCTGAGCAGCGCACACCTCAGCCTGTTGTCACTGACTGCCACCGCAGCACGGCAACAGGAGGTGACAGCGTGAATGCAGCTTTCTGTAAATTGTGGATGCTGCTGAAGCCCACTGCTATTCCTTCAGCACACCCACAAGTAGACCTATAGCAAATAGGAGTGTGCTTAATCCACTCGCTGGAGAAATTGGAGAAGTAAAACACGATCTCGACCACAATTTTTTATTTAATATCCATGACTCAAAAGCTCCTCTGCAAGAATGAAGCCGCGTTTTTGGTTTTTTTGTTTGTTTGTTTGTTTGTTTGTTTGTTTGGGGGTTTTTTTTGGTTTGGTTTGGTTTTTTTTCGGTTTTTTTTTTGTTGGGTTTCTTTTTTTTTTTTCCCCCAGGGACAACACTGAAGTGGTGTACAAACGCTACAAGTTTAAAGGCACAGAAATGGTTTGCAGAATTTTTAAATATCATTTCAGTAATTTAAAATCACTCTGCCCTGCACGTTTGTATCACACTTAGTAAAGCAATTGAATTTCCAGGTGTTGGGCACACACAATGATCTATTTAATCCTATGATTGTTGCCATTTTATTCTGAAAGCAGTAAAGGCATAGGTGTGCATTACATTTCAGGAGCATTTTCTATATTTTCTCATTTCCTCTTTTAGTATTAGATGCTCCCTTTAATTCTTGATTAGTTTATGTCCTTCTGAGTTTTTTTATTTATCTTCTTCTAGTTCAAAGGCTGCCCATGTGTTCAAGAGGAAAAGTTGAATTTCTTTGCAGCCAAGTAAAAACTGAAAGAGCAAATAGAGCTGTTGCTTGTGCCTTTCCCACTGTGAGATATAATTACTTCAGGCAACACCTCAGGTCCATTTGAGTGTTGTAGCTCTTAGAGGGTGGCTGGGCTTGGATGAGCAGTGTACTCCCATCCCCCAAATGACCATGTAAGAGTTGCTGTACCACTGATACAGTTAGCTGAGCAGGCATTGACACATTTTGTGAGGCCACTTGAGCTAAGTAGCTCTTTGGCTGCTGTCTGCTCCTGTCGAGATCTGTACACTGTAAAACCTTTTAATTCTTTTTCTCTTAGCAAGAACTCAAGCCCACAGTATTTCTTCTTAAATTCCCTAACTGTGTCAAAGAATAAAGAAGTCTGCTGATGAAGGATTTCTCTTCTAATCTGAATTTTCTGTACCAGCTTGAGCAGTCTGGCTTGGAGAAGCAGCAAGCAGTTTTTTACCCACCTGTGAGGGAACATCTGCTCTGCTGCAGATGGATGTCAGCAGTGATAGCTTGCTACTCCCTGCCCAGATCACTTTTCCTTTCCAGCTGATCTTCTGGAGTAGGGCAATGATATTATTCTCTTAGGATTTCTGGCAGAGTACTCAGCTCAAACTGAAGATGAACCAAACAGAAGGTAGAGTGGAGTGCAAAAGGTGGAAAGGTTTTTTTCTGGGAACTGCCTCAGGCAGGCTGCTAGCCAGTGGAAGTGTCTGCACTTAAAGTAGTTCTCCAGAGCCCCTTCAAATCATCAGAGAGAAATCATGTTTACTGATGTCAGATGTTAGAGAACAGCCCTGTTTCTTTAGTCTCTCTCATAGGCCATGGGTGGACTCACTGTAGTGTCAAGTATAGATGTACTTAAAATTACTAAAATGAGTGAAATACAGGTCATTTTAACATGTGGTCTGGTAACTTGCAGTTGTGCTGTTTTTGTGAATGAACAAAACAACTAGCAAAATGAGAAAACGCATCTCTGTATCATTCTGATAAGAAACAGGATCAACCAGATAGGAATGAAAAAGTTGAGTTCAGAGGAGATCACAGAATCATAGAGTAGTTTGGATTGGAAGGGACCTTTAAAGATCTCTGGTCCAACCCTCCTGCAATGAGCAGGGAGATCTTCAACTAGAACAGGTTGTCCAGAGCCCTCTCCAACCTGACCTTCGATGTTTCCAGGGCTGGGACATCTCCCACCTCTCTGGACAGCCTGTTCCACTGTTTCACGATCCTCATTGTTAAAAATTTATCTTGTATCTAGTCTAAATCTACCTTCATTTAGTTTGAAACCATTGCCCCTTGTCCTATTGCATCAGGCCCTGCTAAAAAGTCTGTCCCTATATTTCTTGTAGGCCCCCTTTAAGATTGGGAAGGCTGCAATAAGGTGTCCCTGGAGCCTGCTCTTCTCCAGGCTCAACAACCACAACTCTCTCAGCCTGTCCTCATAGGAGGTTCATCCTTCTGACCATTTTTGTGGCCTTCCTCTGGATGTTCTCCACCAGGTCCATGCCCTTCCTGTGTCAAGGACACAGTACTCCACGTAGAGTCCCACAAGAGCAAAGCAGAGGGGCAGAATCCCCTCCCTCACTCTGCTGGCTTCATTGCTTTGGATGCAGCCCAGGACACGATTGGCTTTCTGGGCTGGGAGCACACGCTGCTGGCTCATGTCCAGCCTCTCATCCGGCAGCACCCCCAAGTCTTTCTCAGCAGGGCTGCTCTCAGTCTGTTCATGCCCCAACCTGGACTAACACCAGGGGTTGCCCTGACCCAGGTGTAGCACCTTGCACTTGGTCTTATTAAACCTCATGAGATTCCCATGGGCCCACTTCTGAACCTTGTCCAGGTCCCTCTGGATGGCATCCCATCCTTCAGGTGTGCCAACAGGATCACTCAGCTTGATGGTGCCTGCAAGCTTGCCACGGGTGCACCCGATTCCAGTGTCTCTTGTAACTGATGAAGATATGTAACAGTTCAGGTCCCAGCACAGACCCCTGAGGGACGTCACTTGTCACTGATGTCCATCTGAACATTGAGCCATTGATCACTACCCTCAGGATACAACTGGCCAACTAATTCCTCGTCCATCAATCAGTTCACCCATCAAATCCATCTCTCTCCAATTTAGAGAGAAAGGTGCTGGGGGACTGTGCCAAAGGCCTTACAGTTCAGATAGATGGCATCTGTAGCTCTTCCCTTGTCCCTGGATGTAGTCACTCCATCACAGAAGGACACTAGGTTGTCTGGTTGATCTGTTCCGTCATCTTCCCAGGCACAGAGGGGAGTTTGACAGGTTAGTAGTTCCCATGGTCCCCCTTTCCATGCTTCTTAAAAATGAGTGCAGTATTTCCCTTTTTGCAGTCACCCAGGACTTCACTTGACTGCCATGTCTTTTCAAATATCATGGAGAATGGCTTGGCAACTATATCAGCCAGTTCCCTGGGGACTCTGGGATGCATCTCGTCGGGTGCCATAAATGGTCACAAATGCGATCTTCTCTTACAGTGGGAGGCACTTTGCTCTGCCAGCCTGCCTGCCGTGCAGTCCAATCACTCAAGAGATGTGGGAAGAGGGGTTTCTGGTGGAGACTGAGGCAAAAAAAGTTTTTGAGTACCTGAGCCTTCTCCTCATCCATTGTTACCAGATTGCCAGGGGGCAGTGTGCACTTTCTTTGACATTCATGGAGATTTGACATCAAATCAGGGCTGAACTATTTCTAAGGCAAACTATTAATGAATGCAAAGAGCCCAGGTGCAGAGGACAGCTATTACATTTATGTTATAGGATGATAGTATAATGAAATTGAGAAACAAAAGAAATACATTATCTCATATGAGTTTTATGAAGTGCTCCTTCACTGAGGACTCTTTCCCTATTTTCATTATTTTCCACATCAAATCTCCCAAATCTTCCACCAGAGTGTTACTTTGTTGTGCACCAGAGGAGGGAGATACATATCCACAAACCTTCTGAGAAATACATTTACAGGAAATAATAAACAAACAAGCAAGTCTTTCTGCACCACTCTCTGTGTGAAGAGACTGTTCGGTCTCACACCTGTTAAATAGCTTGGTTAGGGATTAAACTACTGCTAGCTACTGAAAATGTAGTAAGCTACGTAGTGATCATCACATAGCCTTCAGGTGCTGCAATGCATGAGTGTTATCTGTGGGAATAAGAGCCCACCAAGTGTCATACATAAACGACAATCAATGGTGTTCTAAGAAGTCCATCTTTTAAATTGCTTTGCTGGCAGATGGATTCTGCACAGTCTCATTTTCTCACTGCAGGCTGCCTTTGTTTTTTCTCGCTTTCTAATCAGATAATTCAGTATGGTTTGCAGACACATCACTCTGCAGAGACATATACACCACTAAAAAGATCTCACAGCTTTTTTTTCTGCAGTGTTGGAGTTGCTCCATTCTGGTGACTTAACACTTCAAAACCTAAAACATCTCAATAGAAAAGGAGACAGATTTTATTCAGGTGAGGCTTGCCATTTTGGTTTTAAGATAATGGAGCCATTTCCACTTTCTCTCCATTCTCCTTGTCGTGTGAAAGTCATAAAAGGTTGACAGTCAGCCTCTTCATTTACATGAAAGACTCAAGCTTCAAGCTATCTCCTGAAATACTTTTCCAGTAAAAGCACCTGCAAAGTTTTTGCAAAATTATTTGCTTTATTCACCTGGGAAAAGATAAGATGACCTGATATTTTGACTCTTTCCAAGTGTATGGAGAAGTCAAAAGCTTTTAAAAGAACCCATGTCCTAAAAACTTAATGGATTATTTAGGTGGCATGCATAGTTCAGCCTTGTAGTGCTTGAAATGGTCTCTGTACATCTGGTGGCTCAGGAGTTCCTGATTTATTTAAGCTGCTTTCAGGTACTTGTCCCTGGAGAATAGAGATCTCATATCAATTTGTGGGTTTGTTCCTTCCGAGTACCAGATCCCTTGAAGAGCTTCTGTTTGTCCTTCTTTTCCTTGTAACAACAGAAGGTTGTTCTGATGTGCCACTGTTCTTTGTCTCACTCTTCATAGCAAGACTTCACCTTCTCATGATCCAGGCACTTGCCCAGAGGATGGCTAAATTTCTTCTGAGGTTTTGAAGGAATGCTTCCTCCCATGGTTGTCCTCTCTGTGCACAGGACTTGGCAAGCCACATCGAGAGGGCTCCGCTTCATAGCGGAGACCTCAGATTTGAGGGCAAAAGAACCATTACATAGTATCTGTGTATTTTTGTATTAGTTCTTCAAACAACTTATGTGTTGCCATACTATTTCCCTAGGAGATGGGATTCCTGTTATAATATAGGGATATCTGTTCCTACAGTTGATGTCCGCAGTGAGATTCCGTATTTGCTAAAGAAATACCAGCACATGCTGACATTGCAAAGAGGGCACAGTACTTGTGCTTTCATTTAGCATCACTGTAAGCAATTTCCCTATCCTGTCAGTTATTATT
The DNA here is from genome assembly GCA_013397915.1 of Daphoenositta chrysoptera. Lineage (NCBI taxonomy): Eukaryota > Metazoa > Chordata > Aves > Passeriformes > Daphoenositta > Daphoenositta chrysoptera. Next base: position 139,652 of record VZRO01001161.1, on the reverse strand, counting down.
TGTGAGTACAGCTGGAAACTGGAGGCCAATGGCCTGTAGATGACAAATTTGTTTTGATCCCAGGAAGGGAGGGTTCTTTTGAAATCAAAGTCATTGGTGTTGAAATCTAAACTAAAATAACCCAATTGCCATGGCTTCCTCAATGCAGAGGAGGTTAATTAGGCAGCCATCCTTCTCCTAAGCAGTCTATGCTTTGAGAGAATGAGTAACAACATGAGCTGGAGTCTACACTACATAATACCATTAGGTTTATTACTCTGCTTTTACAGCTCACAGTAAAGAGAACTGTTGCAATTAATGAATGAAGTGAATACAGTGCTGCAGTCGAGGTCAGGGTGAGGCATAAAATACAAAGCCCAGCTCTGCCAGTCACATACTGGCAGGAGAAAGCACCATAGTTTTTCAGGAACGGAAAATGCGATCAGCTCATCTTTTCGGTGAAAAGAAATCTCTCCCTCACATATATCTGACAGCATCCTACCAAAACTCTCCAGGAATGATAGCTGTGGGCAGAGAGGAAGTTAAGGAAGGCTCAGAGTCCAGGAAGAAAGAGATCGTTCAACCAATTAGCCAGAAACTGGAGACACTCCTTTGCAGATTGCTGTCTGCAGCAGGCAGGTAATATGTGGTGTTATGAAAAAAAAGATGTTTCCAGTTCCAAATTTCACACTCTTGCACCAGTGTAAATCCCAAACGGTCACTGCTGGCAGTTCACTGTTGTGTAGCAAAGAGATGTAGATTGTGTTCCTCTTCTCAAGCATTAAACTGGTGCTTGACTGAAAACAAAGCCAGCTAACCCCCAAAGGCAGTAACAATATATATTCCTCTCTTTTCATTCGTTTTTCACTGTTTATACACCCAATTTAAAAGCAAACAGCCACACATGCCAATCACATTATAATTCCTTACATTTTCTAGTATTCTATTTCCCAGTCAATCAGCTCTCATCTGTTTTGTCATTACTCTCTAAACTCTTCAGGACATGAAATATTACTTTTCAGTTTGGAGACAGTGGAAAAAAACCAGATCTTTGATTATTACTGTAATATAAATGTATATTTGTGATCACAATGATTGCAATTTCATTAAATGAAAATCACTAATATTATTTCTCAAAGCTCCTGTTAAATGCCCTGGGATGATTGCTAGCTAATGATAGAAACACATTGCTTTCAGGGCAAGCTAGGTCATCATAAAGGCTTAATATCTTCCACTGGAGCAGCTAGGTTTGTTGGAAACCAGACACCATTGCCAGATGGAGCACAGATCTGTGTGTTTATGTTCTGTTGCGAAAAGCCTCATGAGCTCTGGGTCCCCCAGGACGAGACAAGACAGTTCATATGATCTAGTTTGTAAGAGGAGTGACTGATGCATTCAGAAAGCAAGTTTCTTCAGGCATGGTTTTTTCCATTAGAAAGGGACACACTTTGCCAACCAGAGAACAGGGCAGGCAGCAGTCACTGACCAGCGTGGACTGTTTGTGCAAGGAGACCTTACACTGAACAAAGCTGGGGAAATGAAAAACTGTGCTGGCATAACTCTAAAAGAAACATTATATTCTCATAGAACTGATTATATGTGTATATGTTTACCCCCTCTCAACCATGTATGGATGTTCCCTGCAGGATAAAGCATTTTCAGTATGTTCTAGTGGTAGGAGTGGGGGTGAGGGACAGAAGGGGTGTGAGGTGGGTTTAAAGCTTCCTTCTGCCCTTTGAAAAACACTCATTTGTCTTCTGGGTGTACGTTTGCTTGATCTGCACTCTATTCGTCCTCCTTGTTTCATCCCCAGTGCTGTGATGTTGCAAATTTGGTGTGAGTCAAGCATCAGCAAATCTCTCCCTGGGTGGAACTATTTCAGAGCAATGCTGTGCTTGAATTTAGTGTGAGAGGATCACCTGTGGTTTCTGGGTTGTACAGTGAGAGAGATCACTTACAGAGCTCTCTGTTGATACTGTTTTCTTGGCTTCCCTTTGCTGTTGACACATGCAGCCATATAAATAAGTGGTAAAGTGAAAAATAAGGTCTGGAAAGACCACAGCTCTGACGGCCAGATGTGTTCCAAGTGGTAAATAAGAGATGTGTCAGAAAGGAAGTGAAATGTGGGGAAGGAAGAAAACAAGAACATTTATGTGTTTCTGTCCTAGCCCCTGCAACTTTGCAGGTTTGCTTTTATAATACTTTCCCCTCCATGGCTCTTAGTGCTGACATTTGCTGAAGAAGTGAATGAGGATCTGATATAATCTTATCTTATCTATAATCTTATCTATAATCTTATCTTCTGAAGTTATCACCATCATTTGTACTACAATATGAGGACCTCGACCAAGACTTGGGCTCCCAGGTACTGTACAAAAATGTAGTCACCAGTAAAAATAGCCCAAAGAGCTTGCAATCTCAATAAGGAAGATACATAGGAAGGGCCAATGAAAGCTCAGAGGCAGTGCTGACAACAAAGCTCACCTATCTGCTTCTCTGTGTCATCTTTACATTGCACTGCTTCTGCCAAGTCTTTCTGAGGACCTCTCAGCACAGGTGATCTTGGCCACCAAATCGTTGAATTGTAGAGACAAGCAGCTACCCAGAGCTACAGGGCATCTGCAGGAATAGATGAAGGAATAGACTTCAGTCATTACTCTTGCTGTTCATGAATATCCTCACGATCTGTGAAAAAATAAATTGCAGACTAATTTATCCTTTGCATGCAAAGCAAGTTCCAGTTTGCAGAGGGAATGTATACTGAGGATGCTTGTCAATACCCTAGCAATCTTCTGAGGAATAAAAAATGTGAGTCAGTCTGAACCTCCTGCTCCCAAGTCAGACTCATTGCCTTCACTTGCCTTCTTGCTGTGTAATGTGGTGTATTCCCAATCTCTCCTGAAGAGCAGTGGGACAGATGACTTTCACAAGGGTCCAGCCTGGTGGCAACAGACAAATTCTGACACAGATCTTTGACTTTCTGCTGCCTTCAATTTGCCATACTCTATTATCACAGTGTACTGCCATGCTGCTTTACTCCTTTACTCCCACAGCAGCAGATATGCTGTTGCCTTTCTACATGGAAACTTGGTTCCCAACCCTGTCTTCTGATAACCAAAGGTTGTCTTCCTCTATCCATAGTGCTAGGGGACCACTTGACTTATGGAAAGCCTGTGAGAGATGGTCAACTCTGTGATCATAGGAAAACTCATTGCAAAAAATCCCAATCCCAAATCTTACAAATGATCAAGTGACTGTCTCCTCTAGTTCCTGTGGAGCAGTGAGTCCCCCACAAGTTGCACGTGTACCCATGTGGGTGCAGTGGGTAGAGTTTACAAACAGTGTGAAGAATGTTCCAGTTGTGCTTTCTGTCCTCACAACTGCTGAGCTTCATACGTGTGCATGAGCACCATACCTCGGCTTCCCCCTTCACTTCCTTTTTCCATTTCTCATCTCCTTAAGCAAGCACTGGCAATCACTCCTGTGTGTGTCACGTGTATATTCTATACATGTCACAAGTTCAACATCTAGCCCATCCTAGTGCCAGCCCAATTGCTTTCCGGATGATACCCTAGCAGAGATGAAACATGGAGAGGCCAGGCAGGATGAGCCATCGGGCTTCAGCTGGGGAGGAGGGACATCAGGGTGCAAGCCAGTGTCACAGTGATGATGAGTCACCCAGGTAGGCACAGCAGCTACAGTGGTGGCCTTTCCAACAGCCACAACATCCTTTGCACTGTCTCTTGGTTTCCTGTTGCCAGCACAAAACCTGCCTTTAGTCTGCCTTTAGCAAGTAAAACCCTTTGTTTCTCTGTATTTTCCCGCTGTCTTGGATCCTTTAGAATTTTGCTGTGTCTTTGCAATCTGTATGCATATGAGATGCTAAACTTGGAGAGATTACAGTGTGAAACTCAATCTTAAGGGGTCTGAGAGTGCTACTCAGCTGCTAGTGCTCATGGCATTCAACAAGAGGCAGCACTGAACTAATCAGTCCCTCAAATTTCACAGATTTTTGGTTCTGATATTTTTCTTCTGCTCTTCTATAGTCAAAAGTGCTAGACATTAGTTTGTTGACCCAGATTGCAACCCAGCATTTACGTGAGGGAAGAAGACACTCCCACAGCAAGCTGCACAGATGTGCAACTTCCTCACACAACTAATGATACATCAACTGGATTCCTTCCCTCAGTAAACGGACACAAGAACTTGTTTGCAAGAATAAAGATGAAGTCTTTATTGACCAAGCATTCTTTATGGCAGCTATCGAGAACAAGTGAGTTTAATTTTTATAAAGAGGTCTGTTTAGTGGGGAAGCTGACTGTCATATTTTGCACTTGGGCAAGAAGGGTTAGTCAAGCCCTTGGTTTTCCTGGGCTGTAGCTGGGGCACGAAAAGAGTGCAACATGCTCTCTTGATGATTAGAATAGATGTAGCAGGGCCACAGGGAATCCACTCTCTGATCTGCAGTCAAAAAGGGATGGTCATCAGTGTTCTCACTGGGCATAGTGATAAAAGCCTTATGAATATATCTCAAGTCCAAGGGTAGAGCAAATTACAGCAAATTTGGAGGTGTAGGAAAGTCTTACTTCTGAATACAGGTACTCCGAATTTATAATTTTTCTGATACTTCTTATATCTCAGTGGCTGGTAAGTTGACCCAGACAAGTCAGCACACTGCCAAGTCAAACACTATTAATCTAGAGATACCTTAGACGCAGTAAGCATACTGTGCTTGATGTGCAGTCCAAGGCATATGCTCACTGGTTTGGGTTTTTTATTTTATATTTACATATATACATAATAATAGGGAGGAAAGACCAAAGCTTGCATCTGTGTTTGTACAATTGTTCACATGTCCATATGTATGGTATCCCTCAGTATCCAATGTAGGAGATGTCTTTGCTTTAAATACAGGTTTTTTTAAATAGTGATTTCTGTGCAGTGTATGCAGCAAGCAGTGTTTAACTGTGTGCAGAGGTTCATTCTGTCACAGGCATAAACATGCAAGGACAGAAAAACCACATCTTCTACATGGCCACTAACACTTGTGTCATGAACCCAGAGCTTCCAGCTTCTGCTAGCATCCATCAATAGCAGACCAAACAAAATGTTATTCTGTAAATTGATTGCACAGCAGATAGCTTTTCTTGTTGCAAATCTCCATAGTTCAGCAGATTGGAGGAGGGAGGAGGGAAAATCAAACTCCATGCCCTGGTAGCCAGGCTATCTTAGTGATTTACAAATGACCTTAGTGATTGAAGTCATTCTGGGCGCCTAATATTGCTCAAGTCTCTCTTTCTCCCTCTCTCTTGCGCTCTCTCTCAGCGTAATAAAGCTAAGGAAATCCAGGAGACTAAATTCAGTGCTGCAGATTAGTGACAGGAAGGAAACTGGATATGCATGAATTAAACAAGACCATTTGCGTTTTCGAATCTGCAGATGTTTTTCTCTCAGAAATGCAACTTTTTTTTTTTGCAGGTGACACCCACACATCTCCTTCACTTACTGGAGATGATAAAAAAGGAGATAAACAACTGGAGCTCGTGCAGTTAGGCTTAATCTTTGTATGTCATCGTCGCCAAGCAAAGCCACAGCAGTAGGAAAACAGAGCTTGTTTCTGCTGCTCGTTTCTAACTGACATTTCTTCAGCAGGTTGCTCACGTAACCTGTGGACTCTTTGAACTCCACTTTGTACCTGCTGTCTTTTCACAGCATGTGGATACTGCCATGCCATGACTGGACTGAGCTGCAGTCCATATATACTCTGCCTATACCCTGGTCCTCATTTTGCCTCTGCCTTAGTGGTTTGAAATCAGATTGCAGAACTACAACATAAACACCTTAATAAATTTTCTTTTAAAAAAATTAAAGACGGAACAAAGGAACACTGATTTTAAAAACCTCATACTGCAGGGTAAATATAGGACTTGTAAGTAAGTAATCATTTAGTACATGTCTCGATTTGAGATAAGTTTAGGGGGAAACGCCCTGGAAAGGGATATCTCCTCCACAGAACACAGTTTTCAGCACTCCCTCCCCCACCAATAAGAAGGGAATTTCTTGGCTGAAAGCGAAAAAACCTATTCATTTAACAAGCAGAATGCCAGCAGGGCGCAGGGAAAAAAATGTTTAATGTCAGATAATAAACCTCCTCTCTGCAGAGAAAACGGGTGGATTTAGAGTCCCCTCTGCAGCTGGCTCGGTCCCTCCCGGGGTCCGAGGCCGGGATGCGCCGTCCCCGCAGCCTCCCCGCCGGTGCGCAGGGCCCGATGGTCTGGGTCTCGGATCACAGCTGGGCCGAACAGCTCCAGAAGACGACGAAGTTGTTACCGGAGGATTTCAGTATACAGTCCTGGGAAAACTTTTTCCTCAGCTCACGAGCTGGCTAGAAGCAGGAATCCACTCTCTCCTGCTGCAAGCAGAGCCGAGCAAACACGGGGGAGTGTGTGTGTGAATTCTTGAACACAAACCGTGCTGAAGAATTCACCTGACTTCCCCCCACCTTTTCCTCGGACCCAGCTTAAAGCTGCGGGACACATTTCTGGGCGTAAAGCAGACGATAGGGGAATACAGTACTGTCATAAAATCACCCCAAGACAGTACAGAAAGGAGAAAAGGCAAAAATAAGGGTATTTTTAAATCTTTTTTGTATATGTATGGTTATTTTGACTTAAATGTCCTGAAATAACAACAGAACCTTCATCCTTCCAAGAGCTGCTTTTACTGGAGGAAATCCACTAGAGCTGCAGTTCAAACTAATGCATTTCTCTAGTTGCTGGAGGAAAGCTCTGGAGTTGCTTAACTTTTCCTGCAGTCAGCCATTCATCCATCCTACCTTTCCAGCCAATTTGCTTGTCCATTGCCCTTTGAACATAATTTTTGTTTTCATCTCAAGAGTTTCTTGGGAGTCGATTATGCACCCAAATCCACTCACAGGACCTAACCTTGCTTTCACCAGCAGCTTATGTCTCAATGATTCAGAGCAGCCTAAGCAGTAAAAAGTAATTCTTGAGACAAGAAGGACTAGGAAGTTTTAAAGAGTTATTTCTAGTATATGTCTAGGGAGAGGCAAAAGTCTGGGTTGTGTAGTAACATCCTGCAGCTGGTTTGTTCATTCCCATTCCCTGAGGGACTGTTCCAGAGTTTCACTGAAGAGGTTTCAGAGTGATTGCTCCTTTAACCCCTTTTGCTTCTCTCATCCTTACTGGTGAATTGCTCCCTTACAGGGCTAGACTTGAAAGTAGTGTCAACTGTGTATCCGCAGGAGGGAGAGAGGTTATTCACCTGCTGTCCAATTCTGTATCTTCATAGTCTTATACTTTTTTTGTTGTTGTTAAGGTAAAACACTGGCATTACTTCAACAATCAGCTAAGGAGAGAGAGCTACAAGGAGGGGATAAGGCTCCCAAAGGCGTCATTCCACTCTGGACTTCAGCCTCTGTCCCTGAGTATCAGGAGCTGATGAGCTATGCAGAGAAACAATTTCCTTTCTGCAGCCAGTTTTGATTTGTTTGGAGAAGGTTGAGAGGCCCAGGAAGAAATGTGAACAACCTACTTAATCATTTTCATGAGGAAAAGAAATAAATCAGCTCTCATCTTAACCACCGGTGTTTGAAGATTAAAGTAGCCCAAGGGCTGTCACAGGCAGCGAGCATAGCAGGAAAATTAGTTCATTCTGACTCACGACAGAGTGATCTAACTTAATGGGGCACTGACGAGGCTGTCGGGCATTAATGTAGCTATTATCTAAGCCAGCCTCGCAGCTGGCTGTGCCCTGCTGCAGCCCTCCCTGTGGCGGGTGTGAGCTGCTCTCGGGATCGCCCGCTGAGCGCCTGCTCTGGCCCTGCCCGGAGCCTTCCCGCAGCGCTGCGAGGGAGCGGGGCCGGCCCCGCTCGGCCTGGGCTCGGCTTAGCACGGGAAAATGCGGTGTCGCTCAAGAGCCTCGCCGGTCACACAAGGGGGCAGAAGGGAGGCTGCATAGGAAAGTTTCCTTCTGGCATTTCCTGCCTTTGATTTCTTATTTTCGCAACCTGATCTCTTGTCTTTTAAGGTACTTTAGTATGTAATTTCTTAAGCTTCTTTATTTTAGAGGAAAAGGATATTATAAAAAGGCTATTTGATCCTCCTACCAGATTGAAACCACTACGTTAATTTCCACTGAACTGTTACTAATTGCTTGCTTGCATCTTTGATTTTGCTGGTTAGGTAGTAATCCTTCCTGTCTGAAAAACTAGATTTGTTCCAACCCATTAGAACATTTCAACCTGTCCAGAATAGTTCCCTTGAAGGAATAAGAAGGCAATGAGAAAAAGGAATTATGTAACCACGTGATCCAATGGCTACTAAAACTGTGGCATTTGAAAATTCCTCATACTTCATTGGTCTGATGAATGAAACTGAAGAGCTCCTGGTAAGTTTATGTGACCTAAAAATAAAGTTACATTTAATTTTTATTAAGAAAACAACAACAGTAACAACAAAAGCAGGAGGGGCAGGAAATAAGAACCTGAAGATCCAGTAGGAAAAAAAAACAAAAAAAAAACCCCAAAGAAACAAAGAAAAAAACCCACCATAAATTTGAGATGATTCAACTTTTTTTTCTTTGCAAATGGATTTATATGAAATTGGCAGCCTCCTAATACTTTGTCAGCCAAATTAGCTACATCATATTATCTGCATGCCCTTGATGCTGGAATAGCAACATACTGTAATGTGATGCTCTAACAAAAGCACCTAATTGTGAAGAACAATCCATTTCCATCAAGATAAGCAGCTAGTTTCCCTCTCAGAGCCACTTAAAGACACTGACTTTGGCTACAAATTACTGCCTTGTGCTGTTTCAGCCTTTCCCAGTTGTTACTGGGCCTTAACAAAGCTGATCCTGTTCTCATCACCCTAACCTGTTTTCTGGTTAGTATGAGTGACTAACAAAATTATGTCTTGGCCTGTGATTCATCTTGCATAACACATTTTCCAGTCGCACAGCAAAAGCCTTGCTGAAAGTGGAAAGATTTGATCTTTAGCACTGAAGCCTTTGCCTGTGTGCTCTTAAAACTCAAGCTTTTTGTACGATGTTTTTATTAGTCAAACACACCATCAGTAGCCAAAGTTGCTTCTGCTGTCAGAGCATGTCTGCAGGCATAATGAACTTGGCAATAACCAAGAGCCTGCTATGCACAGGAAATGAAATGTATAGAAATTAAATGTACTGTGGGAAGCATGTGGTGTGTGCGATCCCCAAGCGGCTGTTTGGCATAACTGAAACTTTGATGATGGGAAAAATTAAAGGGATGAAAGACCCCCAAATCCTTCAAACAGAAAACATGTACCTATCCTGTCACCACATGGCTTCAATCTCCTATGGCAACTCCCTACCCGAAGCTGAAGAGGAATGTGGCATCCAAGACAGTCTTTGTGAAGCAAATAACTAGTCAGGCAGAGGTGCATGTGGAAGGCTGCACAATGGTGTTAGAGATTAACAAATAGGATGGGTTCCTGAACTGCTGAGTCTGGAATAGAAACGAAAGGAAAAAGATGATGCACAAAGAAGGAAGATATGATATTGTTTGGCAGAGATGCAGGGTTCACATTTATAGCTACATAAGAAATAAGAGGCATTTTGAAAAAAAATGTTACACAGGAGGATGATACTGGAATTTGAAATATTCAGACTAGAAGGAACGTCCAAGACTTTTGGCTTTAGTAAGCCTGACTACCCCAATGGGGAAGGTTCAAGACACTGCAGAGATAACACAGGCTGCCTCCTCGGCATTTTTCTTCTAGGGCTTTGTTTCCTGGATCCAAAGAAGAGCCAGGCTGTGGTATTGTGCTGTGCTGGAAATGTCCAGAACAGGAATCAGCATGCAGGGGGCTGGAGCTGCACAGCCCTTGGTTGACCCCTTGCAACATATGTTGATTGCTGTTCAGATGTGATGACTGCAGTTCAGATGTTCATTTGACACTGAGACCCAAAAGTGGCAGAAAGGAGGATGAAAACTTAAATCACTCTTTGGCAGGATTATATTTGTATTTTAACTAAAACCTGTGTAAGGCAGAAACCCCTATTGATCTACCCCTGCCCTCTGTGAGGGGCAGTTTCCAAGTTCAGAGCTGCAGCAGAGGGAGGTTTCTCTTTACATCACCCCATAAACAGCATATAGACCCCAAAGGCAGGGCCAGGGAAGGACAGGGCTGTCCTGGCATGTTTTGCATCGCCTAAAACCAGATGGAATAAATTAGGATTGCTGTTTGTCGAATATGCTAATCCACATATGCAGAGCTGGAGTCCAGGCTTAACTGGATTGCTTCTCTGCAAACACTTTATTTTAGTCCTTTACAGTGGTGGATAAAAGGAAATTTACTGGTATCCCATCTCCAACTGTCTGTAATTCACGTCTCTACAGACCTTTAATATAACAGCAATGTTCATTTTAACACCGTACTGGGGCTTCTCATGTCCTGATTCTCCTCATTTTTTCATTTTATCTTTAGGATATTTCCCTGTATCCCCCTTCCATTTTGGTCAGTCAAACGAATTAATACTTGTTGCAGATGTTCCAGGACTTACTTTCCAGTATCATGTCCTGGGAGCTATCTGTATGTTTTAAATATGGAAAGTACAAAAGTGTTAGGGGAAGGAAAGCAAATTATAGCAATATTTGCTTTAGAAAGTAATACTTTCCTCTGACTAGCCTCAGGCCTAATACATTCATTCAAGATTTAATTTACTGTATCTATTTAATAAATTTAAAAGGAGATTGCAAAAAGTTAATAAAACTCTAGGGAATATAGATGTAATGAAATAGATGCATTTATACCTAAATATGTATATATGCAGTTTACGCAAAGAACATTTATCCTGTTTGTGGGTTTGATACACATTTGCCATCTCACCTTATACATGCACTAGAAGCTGTGATTTTCCACAGCACATTGTGATCATACATGTCATTGTGCCATACAGTGACAAACTGGAGCTTGGTGAGACAGGGCCATAGTGCCACACCCTGACAGAGAGCTGTGCCCAGCCTGCTGCTCTCTGCTGGGAGTGTCTGGAAGCCCCAGCACAGGATCATTCCTATCTCCCCTCCAAGTGAGGAGGGAGGTGGCAAGGCATTAGCATCCCCCCAGTCAGGGCCAGCAAGGAGGGCCAGGCCAGGACCATGCAGTGACTGTCGTGTGTCCCGCCTGGCTCCCTCCCCTCTGCTCTGGGCACGTGTTCCTCGCTGCCTCAGCTGCAGCACAAAGGGGCAGTGAGGGGCTTTTCAGGAAAAGAGAGTAAAAACTGTATGTGTAAAAATGTCAGCCTTGGAGTGTTTCTGCATGTAGTGAGGGGAAAGGAGAAGAAATAAGTAAGAGTTTGTTTTGAAGTTCTTCAGTTCAATCATAAGCTGAGCTTTGAGTTTGCTGCGCTGTGCTGAACCAGACCAAGGCTCTCGAGGCCTGCTGGGTCCATGACTGGATTCCCATCCTGAAGGTCCAGCACTGCCTCTTGGGCCTTGCTTGCCATTGCCATCAGGGCTCTGCTGTCCCTGGCTGGGGGCAGGGGGCAGCTCATGGCTGCTTGTGGGTGCTACAGCCCCCTACAGGAACATGGTTTATGGTGATTTAAGACTCCGAGTGAAAGGTTTCGGGCCCAGTCAGCAAACTCAAATAGAACTTCCAATTTGGAAGTGCCAAAGTTGTTTTCTTGGGTTAAGACGTCAAAGCAGATCGTTGTCATGCTCCCACATCTCTACTTTTGTCCTGCCTCCTCAAAGAGAAAAAGAATCTTCTTATCCCAGTTTGAAGGAAATTAAATGTTGTACAATCCAAATTTTATTTCAAGGTGGAATGTGGGTTTTTTTTTCTTTTAATTGTTTATTCAGTAGTTTCTATAAAATAAACATTGTCTCTTCAGTATGAGAAGGGATTTTATGCCAAGGCAACCCCAATTACAATTTAGGATGTCCTGTTATTGTAAACATACTAGATTGAAAGAATTAATCATGTTTTGCTAAAGACTTTGCCCTACTCTGGCATGGAGCACTACTGAATAACATATTTAGACAGAAAAGTAACTTCCAAATAACACAGAGTTCCTCGGAGTGCCCAGAGCAGATCCTGTAGACGTCTGAGAACTTTCAGGTCCAATTTACAATGCTGGGAATGAAGAATCTTCTCATACCCCAAAAACTGGCTGCTTACAGGAAAAAAAATTCAAGTGGTCTTTAGTTGCTCATAAGTCGACCCAGATTTTTATAAGAGCCCTGGTACAACCTAGGTGCCAGAAGATGTGCATGAATTTTCAGGAGGACTCAGGAGAATACCTTCTGAATTCCCAAATTCAAATACAAAAGTAAAAATCTTCTCAAAATCAGAGCTCTCTGTCTTCTAATGCTTCATATATAACTTCGCATGCCCTTGATGCAGAAGGCAAACAAAACAGAAATGGGGTTGTTTGTGATGAAGACAGGTCTTTCTTCCTCTCCCGCTTGTCTTGATTTTGTCTTCAGGTTGCTTGCTTTTTCAATCTGTGGAGTTGCTTGGTCATGACTGCAGATGACCTTATGAACATTTACAGATTGTCCAGCCTAAGGACTCACATGCTGAAGGTTTACTAGTTTTCTATCAGCTTGATTTGTCGTGGCGGATCATTTGTTCCATAGCCTAATAGCTTGGATGCCTTCTGACTGACCTTTTCCTCTTTCTTTTAAGCATGTGTTTTGAACTTCAAACTGTATCCTGTTCTTGTAGAGAAAAAAAGATTATTTTTTACGTTTTGCCAGGCTTAACAGCAACAGTCTGAGGGATTACACATACAGGGAAGGAAATTAAGGGTTAAACCTAAGGCAGTAGTTATTGGAAAAGATCAAAAGTTCTGCTTCTTCCAACAGCTGAGCAAAACCACAAGTGTTAGGAAGAGACCAGCACTGAGGTCTGATGCCGTCTTTCCATCTTACCCACTGACAACCCTCAACACAAGCTGGGCCTTATTTTCAGCCATCATGGAAAAAAAAAATTTTTTTACTTCCCTCGCTCCACCTCCTCTTTTTTTATTTGTTTGTTGGTCTGGATTTTCTTTTAGTAGATCAAAGTTTAGCTAATACTTGCTGTGGTGTAGTTGTCCGTGATCAATAGCAACAAACAGAACGAGAAAAGGAGAGGCTGTCCTTCCATGGCCCGAGGCCAGTGAGTGCCTGGAAGGACAGGAGGCTCCTGGCGGGTGCGCCGCTGGGTCAGGGCTGCCAGGACCGATACGCGGTGTAGTCTCGTGTTGGAGCATAGGACGGGTAACCCTTGTTCTTCTGGTATGGTGGGTGCCGGGGAGTCATGTTCATGTAGTCACTCTGATGGTACATACTCTTTTTGGATTTTTGCTGTGGGAGAAGGGTGAAGGGAACTGTAAAATCTCTCATGTTAACTGCTGACAGTTCTGGCCCTTGGTCCTTGTTCAGGGAAGCAGGCATATTCGTAAGGCAGCTTCAGGTTTAAACACATTAACAAAAGAATTAGAACGCATGTTCTCATCAAATAATCTATGGAATTTGCCCAACCTGAAAGTAAGTCTCCAGCTTATCTGGTGAGAGATTTACAGTGTTAGTTCTTCAGGTAAAGGAATGCAACACACCAAGGATACAAACTAATGCCTCTCACCATCATCTTGCCTCTCTCATCTGTGGAATGATTCAGCAGAAACAGTAGAGTCTGAGCTGTGAAGGCTGTCCTCATTTATTAGGAGGAAAAGAGAAATTAGCTTAACTCAAACAGAATAAGAGCAAGAAAAATCAGCCCAGACTATGTGTATAATGGTTTCCCTACCATTTACAGCAGTAAGACACAATGCATATGTTGTTCTGAACCTTCCTTCAAGGGGTGAAAGAATCAGAGCTGATGTTAATCTTTTATGTCTCCCTATCTGGGCCTCAAAAATCTTATTTCCACTGTTGAATTCCTGCTTCTAATGCCCTGTGAGACAAGGGAAGTATCGGCTCTTTCAGAAATAAGAGTAGCAGAAGACAGGTGAAATAATTTGCCTAAAATCACAGAGGAAAACTGTGGCTACAGCAGCATTTCAGCCTCTGACTGCTGCAGGCTGTGCACAAGGTTGGTGTTTTTTACATAGCTTAAGGCTTTATTGATCAGGGGTAAGTAAAGTTCTTCCATGCTTTTTCCTTAATACTCATCATACACTGTTTTGCAATCTCCTTTTTAATGAAATTTCTTTCCCTTGTACAAAAATAGTTGCATATGCTGTGGGATATATGCATATGATGCTGTGGAATTGGAGGAGGTTTGCGTTAGAAAATCTGATGGCTGAATAATGTTGTATGTGCAGAGTGGGGCAGTTACTATGAAATTTTTTAAGCTTTTTTTATATTAATGTTATATATATGCAAAGTGTTGAATATAAGTTGCATACTGCTTAAGCCTTGTAATGCAGTCAATGCTTGTAAAGCATTAGATACAAAAGCTTTATCTCTGTGTGTTCATCTCCATAATACAGGATTTCTAATTCACCTAAGAGGTAGTTTTGCATGGGAGAAAGACATTTTGCTAGCATGGGTGTGTGTTGGGCTCTTACAGAATCAAAGACTGCTACTTTTGCAACAGAAAGCAGTTTTTCTTCAGGGAAGGCAGAACCATATGAAAATAGACAGATCTTTAGCTGCTTTCAGGAACTGATCAGGTTTGCCATGTCTGTCTAATATCACAATTGGGACCTTTTTCTAAAAAAAATTCACAATATCTTCTAGGCAGCTGTATTTATATTCAACAATACTCTAAATACATCCACAATCAGAATACATATTATCTGAAGAATACTACCAGCAGTAATAACATCAGGTAAAAACTGATGGAGTAAACAACACACATGGCAATGCAGCCTTGTCATTCTTGCTGGGGGCAGACATGTCAGTAGCAAAGTGTGAAGCCATTAGGTAGCAAATGAATATAGCACAGAGAAAATGGTTCAGATTGCAAATGATGGATTTGAAGCTATAGCATCTCATGTGTGGCACAGCCACAGCAGCACAGCACTGCAACACCAGCAGCTGTTCACTGTAATCCTCTCAGCTCTCCTCGAGTCAGCCTCTACAATAGGGCACAAAGAAGAACCACTTAACCTGCCTTTGCATTTTCCTACGGCAGTGCCCCCTATGATTGTTTTCCATTAGAAATAGCCACAGATTGAGAAAGTGTCTTTTTGTGAAGCACTTAGCAGATCTCAAGCTTCAGCTAGCAGTGACAGTGGCTTTCTGTGTACATGCAACATTTAACCTGGCAGGGACTCTGGACCCTTTATACAGGCTACCTCATAATTGTTGTTTTGAAAATCGCTGTTTAACAACAAAGATAGAGGGAAAAGTCAGAGTGCAAGGAATTGAATTCTCTATGTTCAAGTCTTTCTCACATGGAGTAAGTAGTGTAAATTGGCTCTGGAGATCACAGTCCTAAGACTTGCCAAGGAAAATGTCCTTCCGCTGCCCCTGTATCATGCCTCTCTTTTTTTTAACTCCAGGAGGAGAACTGGATGTGACTTGGGCCAGTCAACTCTCCAGAGAGATTAGAAAGCAAAAATTATGATCTGCAAGGCTGTCTCAGCTTTCTCACTGTTGATGTACAGACAAGGGACTACTGAGATCCAGGTGCTCCTCTTCCCTTGTAGTCAAGCTGCCAGAAATAGTGGTTGCTCAAGGCAATTGCTGGATAGGCACAAGACACTGGTGCAGATGGTCCTGGGCCAACTGAAAGCTCCCTATAGATTGTTTTATAGTAGGTGAGCTCCTGTCAGTATAGTCTCAAAGGGTTTTGCAGAAATGTTGTAGTTCTAGATTTCCCTGACAAGTTCAGTTGGCAGAGGTAGAGACAGTGTCCTGATATTGCTGGTGTGCAGGGCACTGCCAACACTGTGCCATTACTATTTGCTTTAGGACTCTACTGCAGAGGCCTGACTGCCCACCTGGAGAGCATCTGCTGTTTCAGCTCCTTTGGGGTACACCATGGGTGTACTGTACATAGCTGGGATGAAGAAACACTTCAGTTGTCCTGTACTGAAGGGGGATCAGTGAGTTAGTGGTAAACATGGCAAGTATATCCTGAGAAATGAACCACTAGAGCATACAGAGCAAAAGAAAATGCTTGTTTCTTACCCAGTAGTTGATAAAAACTGCAGTTATTAGCATACTGTAGAATGCAAGAATTCCAGTTACTGTTGCCAGAATCCACAAAGGAATTGCAGACTGAGGCTCTTGTATTTGGATGGGTGTCTCTGTAAGGAAAGAGCAAAGAAAACTTTAAGTACATTAAATCAAAAACATCGATCTCTGCCTATTACTCCTTGTTCCAATATGTCATTTTTATTAATCATCATTTTAAGATCTCTTCTTCAGGAAATTCAGAGCAGGAATGTAGTTTTACCAGGCAGTCCACCTTTTTTTTAAGGAAACACACTGCCTCCAGCCATTATGTAGGGAGTGTGTACAGGGAGGATACTGACCTACAGAGATTTCTCAGCGTACCTTTCACGTGAATGACTGTCCCGTTGCTCTTCTCATTGTAGACGTATGGGGGTGGATACATAACCTCAATTTTGCAGAAGTAGATGTCAGTTTGGTTGGCATTCATGTTCCAAAGATTGAAGATGACTTTGTCTTTATCACGATCCCCCTGGCAGTTGAATTCTTTATTTGAATTGCTGCTAATTATGGTTGTGTTCCAAGAAATAAAGCAAACTTCAACTGAACTGTCCGTTCCTTTGTGTAGCGAAGCTCGAAATTCCTTCCCTGTGCCATTATATTTGTAGTTGCAAACTAGAGTTGCAGTTTGGTTAGCTACGATGAGCAAAGGATGCTGAGCCACTAAAATCTTGTTTTCTAGAAGGGAGGGGAGAAAGTGAGAAAAGCACTTGTTTATAAAATACATTATGAGACTTCAGAACCACACATCCTCCCGTGCAACTCTTCTCCATATCTCCTCTCCCCTGCTGACACTCCCTACTAGGGAGTACGAAACCACCCATCTGCAGAAGCAATTTCTCACAGGAGCTATTGTTGCAGCAATCCACTTGTATGTAAATAATTACACAGTCACTGGGGGAGACTATGACATCAAGAGTGTTTTTCTTCAGTCAGAACACTAGCAGAGACCATGGCCCGTGATTAAGATTTAACATCAGAACTCAGAAGCCTAGTCTGCATCTCTGTACATGTGTGTATATATAAGGCCATCTAAGTCTATCTTCACTTAGCAAGCAGTCTCCCAGGGAACATTATGTAGTGAAAATACTATGAATTGACACTGTGTTCTCATAAGACATTTTATTTTATTTTATTTATATATTTGCTTTTTAATTCAAGGACTCCTGAAGAGTTGGCTGGTGCATTTGCTGAACCAATTCAAGGGTTTGAACCTTGGGCAATGAACACTAAAAGCATGAACTGCTATCATTTTAATGTAAAATAAAAAATTTCTCTAGCTAGCAGCTGTAGTATATTCTTAATCTCTCAAAGGACTCAGGAGGTGACTAATTTGACACTGCATTGGCACTTAGCACTTGAATGGCCTGCAAAAAAGCATGTCACATGAATGTATAATTGAATTTGAATTGACCAGACTGATACATAAACAGGAAATGTTTTCTGACATGTAGACCTCTGTTCTATCATCTGCCAAACAATGAAATACTGCAAGGACTATGCAGAAAGACAACTTCTTCTAAGAAAAGTCATCCTGTGCAAATGAGGCCCTTCTTTTCAAATGATGACCTCTAAGTAAGAGGAAGGGAGTTTTGGCTTTTAAGCTAGAGACTTGCCAAAGCTTTTATACGACTGCTTAAGTCTTTATGCAAGCTCAGCTCATATGAGGTCTGAATAGTCTTTTACAGATCCCTGAGAATCACTGTGGCTGTTAGAATGACAATTGCACCTCTTAGCCTCAAAATGTGGTGCAAACCTAGATTCTTTCTACTTAATCTGTGTGAGGAGACTTCAAAAAGGCTAGTAAGAGAAATGAAGTGGGAAGGAGGCCAGACCCAGAATGCCCAGAAAATTAGTGTTTAAAATTGTGTTTGACAATATTTAGGACCAAATGATGATTAGTGAATTCATGCATGCACAAGAAGATGAAATACCCCAGCCTCTTGAGTAGGATACTCCATTGGGATTAATGTGGTCCAGGGAGTAAACACAAAGAGATGAATGACATGCCCAGGACTAGTAGTAGGGTGCAGGCAGTAAAAACAACCTTTGGCTAGCAGGTTCTCCAGTTACCAGCAGAACCCATGAAACGGCCAAAGTTAATTTTCTCATTGAAAGTCTCATTTACCAGCCCTTGTTTCAAATGAGAGGAGGAGATGTGAGACAGGGAATGCTCTACTTGCCTCATCTTTAGCAAAGAAAGATTGTAGCCTATCCTCCTTGTGTCTCTTTGCTCAACATTGTTGGGGGTGGGGGAGGGTGGAGGAGAGCTCATGACAGCTCTGGAATCCCATGTTTGCAGGGAACCCAAACACTGTCAAACTTTGGATGAAGTGGTTTTTTCGGGTGAAGCATTTCCAGGCTTTCCAGCAGAAAGAGACATGGATCTTCGAATCCTAGGACAGAGTGGCAAAGTATGAACAGAGAAGGCGAGTCTTTGCTCAAGGTGGTGCCTGTGATGAATTTTCATCGAAATGAAGACATTTCAGCAAAACAATTCTGTTTGATTGAATCAGCATTTTCCGGCAAAAGCTCTGACATAGACTTATAAGGCATTCTAGTAAGGGGTGAGTTTTGGATTCCACCCCTTTAGACAAGGTAATTGATCATATTTTTGTTGGCCAGAAAATTATCTTTGGCCTATGTGGCAATTTGCAAGTCTGCGGTAGAATTGTTCCATCTTTAGTGCAGCAAAGTTCTACACATCTCACTTGAGACAGAGTTATTCTATTGCTTTGCAGTATTTGTGCTCCACTACAACCCTGATTGTCACAGGGACTGAATGCACCTTCAGGGGAGACCTTTTCTGTCTCAGAGATGACAACAGAAATAGGGTCCCAGAACAGACAGAAGTGTTACACTTCAGAAAAGTGCTTGCCTGTTTCCATTGCAAGTACTTACAGAAAACTAATGGATATTTATTGCTCAGCCTATCATGTCACTGTGGCCAGAGGAAAGTCAAAGAACACTGAAAATCCCATCACTGAGGGACTACCTTCAGAAGGTATTTAGACTCTTCTGCAGACCCCAATGACTTACCCCCATCTCTTTTGCTGTCATCAGCTAACCTGGGTTCCTGACATTTAGACCTGAGCTTCATGCCTTGAGCTGCACTATTTAACTACAGTTCTGGACTATTTATGTCCCTGCCATGATACTGCGCTAATTGGCAACCAGTCTCTTTTGATACACCTACCTAAAATGATAAATTCCTTCAACTTATTTTCACCTCTTGGATTTATAGTCCAATCTGTTTGCCTTGTCTTGCCAGTTGGGATTGATAACCCAGCTCCATGCTGCTGATGCTGGGACACAGACTGGCTGAGCAGTGGGAAAAAGCTCATTTGTGGATCATTAAATGAAGACAATTCCTACATGATTGAAGCTAAGCACCCAAATCCATTTTCACAAAGTGGCTCTACTAGTTAAACCTAAATTAAAGGAGATATTTTTGTTTTCATTTATAGGTACTAATTAGCACCACATGAATTGGTTGAGCTGCAATGCCAGGGGCAAGGCAAGCTTACCCCACTGGTGTGTTAGATAAGCCCTGCTGTCCTCCTCCTCCTCTGGACCTGGAAGTTTTTTTGAATTGAAGAAAGTCAGTCATGCTAAAATGTGTATTAGTTTCATGGGGAAGACAGAGTAACGCCAAACATCCCTCACTTCACTTGTGATCTGAATAGGATTTGACTACATTCTTAGTAGGATGTAGACCATTCTGAGCAAACATGGGCTGAGGCTGCTTTTGCCTTCACAGAGCCAGTTTTTCTTCATAAAGTGTCTGTTTGGGTTTGTTAAATGGTGAAACTCTGAAACATTTAGTAGGTGTTTCCATTCCCCTAAACAGGGTTATGATTGCCACTTCAGAGCTGTGTTCAGTCATGTTCTGTAGTAGTAAATATCTATATCTCGGCCATAGCCCAGAAGTTATGAAAAATCATTGTTTCCAGTTCCAAAAAGCAGTGACGTTTAAAAATGTAAAATCATTTCAGTCAGTGCACACAAACTGCAAGCCTTCTCTTAGGATCTTGGGATTTATATGCAATGGTGTGTAAGACCTCTAAATGTTTGTGAAGCTTTTCTATAGCTTATTTGTAGTGCTGGGCATTTCTTATAATCACACGTGAGGGGATTTTGCATCATGAAACAAAATGACGTCCATCTATAATATCTGTAAAATACTGACTCTCTGATCATCGAACCCGGATGCAAGCAAAACTTCATTGAAGTTTTTTATTTTTTCTGTTCACCAAGGAAGTGAAATAGAGTTGATAAAGTATGGAAAATAACTATTTTGAGGTGGGTTGTTTTTTTTTTCTCCAAAACTCATCATGAATCATCATCAGCTATTGGAAAAAAAATTCTGCTAAAATATTTAGTACTCTTCATCCTTTTTTATGCCATTTGACTTCAAGGAGCTATTTTGCAGAGCAAGGTGTCTAAGATAACTTGGGATTTCTGTAAGCACAGGAAAGAAATGGCCCACCTAATTCCCTGGGGGCACAGGGAAAACCCTGAAAGGAATTTGTTTAAGCCACAGGCAGAAAGGCACACAGGTATATTATAAACAAAGCTATTTCATTTTTGCTGCTGCTGGTCAGTTGTTCAATTACGTTTACTCATTTTTCCCTAGGTGCAAGGGTCCTTCTCTTTTACTTTGGTTTGAGGCCACCTGGCTGTGTGTTTATCGTGCAGCTGTGGGGATCTTCTCCTGGCCCTTACAGACCTGTTTTCTGCCAAACTCTCCTGCTTTGCTGCGAGTACTGCAAGCAGCGGAGCCCTCCAGAAAGCCCAGGTGACACTCTTGCTTGAATCAAACCCAGTGTGAGCACAGGGGGGGGTTTTGGCAGTTTGTGATTTATATTTTTAAAACAAGAATTAGTTGATGTCATCCTAATCTCGGCTAACCTTGCCTCATCCATATTCTGCATTCTGGTAACCTTGCTGGGTTAGAGGTTGATTTTAACCCCCAGAGACCATAAGCCAGAAGGTTATGTGGATAGTAAAAAGATTAGGTCAGTCGTAGTACACTGCAGTGGGAACCTGCTTATTATTTATATTATTATATATATTATTATTCCACAAAATACCAGACACTTGGTCTAGCTTACTCTCTGACAGACCACAGCAAGGCAATTATTTAGCCAACAAAAAGGGGAGGAGGACAAACTTTGTAAATGTTAGTGTTTCTTCAAAAGGGAAATTACTAAACTAATATTTTAAGTCCCTTTCTATGATTTAAACTCAACCTGCAGCAGTCACTGATACAGTCTAAGAACAGGACAAAATCTGTTGATTTTCCCAAACCAAAATACCTGAGGCTTATAATGCACTTCATGGCTTGAGGAAGTCCTGCAGGGTTTTGACCTGCCTTAACGTTTTCCATGTACTAAAGATCAATCATCTTGAAAATGAAGAGTGAAAAAAATAGATGGGGAAAGGATGAGAGCCCTGAGAAGCAAATGACCTCATGTGCTTCTCTTTAAGCAGTTGAACTTGAATCTTGGTGAGTCTGTTGGAGAAACCCAAGTTCTTCATGCAAAGCAAGTGTAAATACGTCTATAAAGCCATGGCATAACACCTGTGTCTGAGAACCACACACTGTAATTTATTTTGTTGCAATTCAAAAGCGCTGCTTAAAAGCAGTTCACACCTCATGGAAATGTGTTTAGAACTGTTAACCTACTGCTGATACTTAGCCCCTCCTGGAATTAGTGTCTTCTTTGACAATCCAGAGGCCTGCTGTGGAAACAATTATGGTATTGCAAACACAGAATTATAAACATGGGAAAGGACAAGAAAAAAACTATGATTTCTTAAAGAAATGGAGATCACAGTGTCATGCAAACTACAATGCCTTCACTGAGGAAAAGAACTACGGAAAAATAATGTAGCAATAAGAAAAAATATATTCAATTGCATCTCTCATACTAGAAAAAGCGACTTTTTTAAGATGTTCTCTACGTTAAAAATTTTGTACTGGAAAACAGATTTTTATTCCTATCTGTAACTTCCCTGTAAAATACAAACCACTGATATTTGGAGAAGACGCAATAACAACAGTTCACAGCCAGCAGTCTGAAAAATTGTCTGTTTCAAGATTATCCTAGCAAAAGCCATCATCCCTTGCCTTGCTTTGCATTTTAATGTAGCCGTTGGAAAGACGTGTTAGCTATGAACATATGAAGACAGCACCAAGATAAATACCCTCAGCCACAACCGCTGAAGAGTCAGGAAGATTCACTAAGACTCAAGATTTCAAAATCACAAAAAGATTTTTTTTTTCCTGAAGATCTTCAGAAAGAAACTAGATGTCTAGTAAATATCAGTAAACGACTAAACAATGCAAAAATCAGAAACTTGGCAAGTCCCATCCTCCCATCTTTGAGCTCAGTAAGCACGTCTGCTTTTGAGCATTTATTTGCTAGTCCTGTGAGGATGTCGGTGCGCTCAGCTCCGGAGCCCATCACACCAAGCCAGGCCATGGGGGAACCTAAAGCTTTCCAAGTAGACTTGGGGATGTGGAGAGTCTGCCCCAAGAGAGGCACTGGCACCAGGTCTGCTCAGACCTGCTGCCCCCAAGAAAAGGCACTTGTGAGCAGAACTTGTAAAGCCCAGGGGGTAGGTGAAATAAACACCCCTCTACTGATTCATGCAATTTCCAAATGGATCTAGAGAGAAGTCAAATTAAAAGAAAAGTCTTGGGTCTCATCTTGGAGGGATACTTGTGGCAGGAGAAAAATTGGCCTCTTGGTTATATCAAGTTGATCCATTTGCAGACTTAGCAAAAATGCTATCTCTCCCCTTTCATCCAAATAAGAACAATTTGTGCAAAATTAATTCAGAGCTATACCAGACCTTCTACCCCTTGATGATCAAAGTGAGGAAAAATAGGGGAAAGGATTGAAATGTGGGGGATTTTTGTTACCTGTTACATCAGCAGTGGGGATGAAGCAGAGCACCACGAGGATCCCCAGGAGCATGGTGCTAATGGTGGGCCCTCTGCCTTGTCCCCTCCCCCTGCAGCACTGCCACGTCTCCCAGGGCCCCACAGCACCAGCCTTCCTCCCCTGTGGGGCCAGGCTGCACCCTCGGGTGCTCACACAACTTCTCTCCTCCTCCCTCTGCAGCACATGATACACTGCCAAGTGAAACCACTGTAATGGCAATGCTTGAACAGGAAGTTAAATTGTTTGATGATTTTAGTCTTAGGTAGTTGCCTCTGCAAAGCTCAGTAATACTTAAAAGGTGCTGGAAGTCTGCATTTCAAGATAGGGACTGTCAGTCCTGTATTGCAAGGTGTGGTTATGTTTGGGGCTCTGCAAGGCTGCTCCTGTCAGGGAGGAATGGACCACCCTAGGGACACAGTGCTCTTTATTTACCAAGAATACTTACACATGTACAGTGGTTCCATCATCATGGGAGAAGCAAACACCAGTTTCCAAGTTTCTGGTGGCCAGACCTGGCCCCTCAGGAATTTGTGTGCTCAGGAACCTTCACCTTCCCTTACTCCTAGGAGCAGAAATCTTCTTCTCTTGGCCTGCTGTCTTGCTTCTGCCTGTTTTCCCAGCCCCTGGGAACACTGACATATTTTGGCAGTAGTTTGTTCATACTCATTTTTCTGCATCTGCTTGTTGCCTGAATGCAGAGCCAATAGTGCAAGAAATTGTGATCTGGTATACCTTCACATTTTGAAAAACATCCCAATTTCTGAATGAGTGCAACTGTAATCCAATTAACATCTAAGTAAAGGCAGCATGCAGCAAGCACATTGCTCAGTCAGTGCTTTCAATGGAGGCCTTCTTACCTAAAGTTTTTTCCTCAACTCGTCAGCCAAATGCTCTCTCTTCCTTTGCTGTGAAAGCACAATGTCACATCTTCCCTTGCAAGAGCAGGTTGTGAGTGCCATGTGACGGCATTTATAACTGTGAGGAGCTCTGGTTATTAACTATTTATTTTGGTCCACCAAAGTAGAAATATTTAACTGTATCAATGCCTTACACTATCTTTGATTTATTTGAGAGAAAAGGGAAGGTGTTTAGCAGGAAGACTTTCAAGAAAATTGGGTGGTTATAGAAAGGGATGAAGGACCATGTACTATTCTTTCATATCCCTTAGTATTTGAAACCTTTAGGCCATGTTTTATCAGAAATTACAAATGCAATATATAAGCGGCCTTAGCTGGTATACCTTTTTGCAGTCTAGGAATTTAAACAATATTCTTTTGTTTTGTAATTAGTGTGAGTTGTCTGCAATACTGGAAGTTTTGGAATTTCCTTAAATTAATTTAAAAGAAAAATAAGGGGGAAAAAAATCAGATTCTCTCTTTCTTAGCCCACTTTTGTGGTATCTAGATAAATATCCTGACACATTTTTTTGAGTCATATGAGTATACCTGCAGTTACCAATGAAATAGTCTCAGCTTAACTTGCAGTGAGAATCCCTCAAAAAAGTTACAAAATTCAATACCTTTTTTGCTGAATTGCTGTTACAGAGATGAAAACCTACTGCTGGCTCTGGTGATGTCCTCTGGCTCTGGTGACTCAACTTACACAATCTGCATCTTGGCTGTCAGATCCTTTCTGGATTTGGGATATGGACTGGAAATGCACAAGGAGTATATTTTACCCTCATCCCAGAATTAGTAGAATATATTGCAGAGAGAGATACTGCCATTAATTTCACTGGTACACATTGGCGAAAGGGCGCCATTCAGGTGGAAACCAGATTATGGAAACAGCTGTGAGGGAAGAGATGCTGCTCTAAGAATACCACGAACAAAAACCTGAGAGATCAGTGTGCACTCTCTGGGTGAGGTCCCATTTATTCCCTTCCATTTCTTATTGCTCCTCATGTGCCTCTCCCATTGTGAGGACAGACCAAGGTACTGACTGCAAACAGGGACTGGACTGTGGAGTGGAGGAGAGAGAAGAGGGCCCACTGGGCAATTACCCACTGTGGCTCTAGAGACCAAGCTGTGATGTATCATTTCCCTCTGTGTTGATGAATAGGGGTACCAGTATTGCCCTTTTCAGAGCTTCTGTTTTTCAGTTGTTATTTTAATTTTGCCTAATTGTTTCTTCTTTGATCTCTGGAGTAAGGAAGGGTGCTTTTTTCCTCCCAAATAGCTTTCGGCTTATCTGCACTCCTTGGTTTTCTAGAATTTTAAAACCATTGTGTTCCTGAGGGTATAGCTCCTTTCCTTCTTGAAATTGCAGCTCTTCCTCTAATTTAAATAGTTCATTTCCAATCACTTAGATACTTGGCTGTGCCACTTCATATGTGTGATCTTCTTCTTTTGCCAAAGTTATCATGAGGGCAGGGGAAGAAGATATTTTAGGTTTCAGCAAACCATCTTGTACTTAGAACAAACCACATAAAAGTTTATCTAGGAAAAAAAATGTGTGAAAATGTCTCTTGGTATGCCCTCACCCTTAAGTTTTCGTTATTCTCCCACTTGTCTAAGTATCTCTCCTTCTATATCCTGAGCATTACCCAAGGGTGTTCTGCAGTAACATGAATTCAGGCAGTACTGACTTCTATTCTTACCCCATTTTCCATTCATATTTCAGTCTGTTGAGTCTGTCTGTATACTGGCAGATAGGATCTGCTTGCTGTTGCAGCGATGGAAATCCAGACTAACACTGTAATTTCAGTGGAACTAGAGCTGTGAGAACACTGAAAGAACTAAAAATGCCATTTGGCCATGCTTGGGAAAAAGAATGTTTCCATCCCATCACAAAATGGCTGAAATTTCAGTCCAAGATAAGTAAATTAGAGGTTTGTAAATAGGTTTGCAGGGTACACAAGAATATAGAGTATGGGTTTGGGCTTTTTACTCATCACAGTATGTAAATAAAACAACAGTCTAGGTATTTGACCATAGCTTTTCATGCCTACTGTTAGAAACCCAAGCACTGACAGGAGCTATGACCTGAGTTTTACAGAAACCTAACAGGATCTAGTACAGTTTCTGAAGGATTTTCTGGATATCTTTAAGAGTAGCAAAAAATCCCAAGCAGGCTGCCATTTTGCCTTTACACAAAAGAATGAGGGAGTAATGACCCAGATATCCTCAGCCAAGTGTTCAGCTGTTCAAGTCAAGAAAGACATTCCATACTTATAATGATTAAACAAGTGGATAGTTCAGAAGGCAATTTTAAAAAATTTGAAGCCTCCCTTCAATCACTGGAAGTTGTATAGTGCCATAATTGTTCCCACCGCATACTCCTGTTCTCAAGCAAATAAAATTACACATGCATACTAGAAGAATAATTGCATCAATATACTATCATTCACTTATTTCTGAAGACTCCAGTCTGATGTAAGACAGTAGGTCACTAAAATTCCCTTTTAACTACTATAGACAATTAACTTTTATGTCCCTGTACTGTCCTGAAACTACATAGTAAGATTAAATTTAACAGTTGTCTGAGAGAATCTTCCTCTAGCTTCCCTACCATAAAGAATCAAGATGCAGACCTTGAGTGAGTAGTCTAGACAGGCGTTATTTTGCTTGTTCTGCAGGCTGGTTTGTTGTCAGCTGCTAAAGTACATGCTTTCTTTCTTACGACTGCAATTCTTAAAACATCTTGATGCTTCCATTGCTGCTCCAAGCAATGATTTGTTTTGAACAGTGCTATGCATCCTTGGTACAGATGGAAGGTTGTTCTTTCGCATTTTGCTTACAAGCAAAGTGTGCTTTAACTAGCTGCTGTAGAGGTGCAGAAGTGGGGTGACAGAAAGAGTGTAACAAACTGACATGCTATTTTTAACTAGGAAGACAATAAATTATGTATGTTATTCACCTCCTACTATGTCCAATAGGTTGGCCCTTAGAGTTATGTTGTATTTGTCACCTAAAGCTCTTCATAAAGTGACGTGTTACTATCTTCACTTTACAGATGGAGAATGGAATCGCAGTGAGGTGAAGAGACATGCCCAAGGACCTGCCTTAGGTTAGTGGCAGAGCTAGGAACCTCTACGAGTAGCCCTGGTAAGCTCTGAAATTGCTACGTCTGACCAGTTTTCTGATGGCCTCCATTCTATGTTGTCATTTCCCATGCACACTGATGAATTTTTACCACGTTCTGAGTGTTTTTATATCCTTCTTTCTGTGAGTCCAGATGCCTTCATATCACAAGTGCAACCATTACCCTTAGAAGGAAATATCAATATACTCCTTCAGAGGGAATTTTAAGTTGTTTTTCTGTGACTTAAAATGTTACAACTGATATCTGGTACATGGGAACCTTCTAGGGCCAGAACTAAATATGACGTGTCACAGTGGAAAGGGAACTTTCTCTTTTGGAAAGATGTGAAATTTTTGTTTCCAGCCCTCAAGATAGCAGCCCTAATGTGTCACTAACATAAGACTAAGTGCTACCATCAAACACATACAAACTGGAAAGAGAGCTTGAGAGAAGCCTTCCATATTTGGGGAAAGAAACATTTCTTTGACAGACTGATTATTTTTAATGCTAGTAGATTAAGCTCTTCATTCGTGTTTGTTGGGAAAGGGGCAGGAGTTCACACATGTACATTCCTGGCTCTTTTCAAGTTAAAAATCTCATCCAAGTTTCAAAGTTGTAACCATTTCTTCTGGCTGTACCTATTCCTGGTTTGAACTGTTAGAGCAAGTCTTAAAGGAAGTAGATTAACGAGTAGGGGGAGAATGGCTCAAAACTGCATAATTAACTCCATCTGTCACCTGCCTGTAACCTGACATATGGCTGCTACTTCATTAGAGGTCAGTGTTTAGGTAGGAATATCTGGAATAAGGCCCACAGGTGAGTACCTATATATGCTAAATGTTCTGCCATAAAAGCATTTTCAAATTAGGGCTAGAGGGAGAAGAATTTCTGTTGGCTGCACTGCCTGGTGTTTCTTCCTCTTGGGTAGAGAAGGTGGAGAACGCTACATATTACCATGAAAGATATGGCAACAAAGCAGTGTTGTCCTGTATAGGAAGGAGTTTGTAATGTCTCATTTCAATGGGAGTTAATTTATTTCCTTCTCCTTTGTTCTGCTGAAGACAAAAGGTATGAATAAGCACTGCAGATATATTACAAGAAATTTTAAATAAGAGGAAGCATCTTCCAAAGAACTTATGGCCTAGAAATCTTGAGCAGACAAATTCAAAATTCATCTGTGCAGAAAGAGATCTTCCAGACCTGGATGTCTACAGCTTGTCCAGAGAAGTTACATAGATCTCTAAATACCAGCAGAAAGATTTTTGTCTGCTAGGACTATGTTTTCATATCTGAGGGCAAGATGGAGTGTCGTGGGAGGTCCTGCAAAGTCTGAAGATTTGTAGAGGGCCGCCGAGGGAGGAAGGTTTTCTGGGGCTGTGCTAAATGGCAGTCCCATGGAACAGGAGCCCACGCCTGGGAATTACACATCCAATATAATCTGACTTGGCTTCTCCGCCATCTGTGCCTGCATTTCCTTTTGGAGGGAAATAATTGACCAAAATTTTTGCTGCCAAAAGCAGCACATGAATAGTATGGATAATCAGGAATCCAGAGCCCTGGGACAAAGTAAGAATGAAATCAAACTGGTGGTGTAGACACTTGAGTCACTTGGCAAATGTTACCCATAGTAAGGGAATGCTGTGGCTGAGGCTTCCAAGGAATTTCCTGCATTGCCTTTATTTGTAGAGAACTGTCTGTATAGCCTGTATTTATAGGTAAAGCCTTAGCTAGAGAAAACATTTCCACCTCCTCTGGGTTCATTGGAACCAGCACAGCCCAGGCTCAGCTCGGTATATTAGGTTTTAAGACTGTCATGTTCAAGCTAATTTTAAAAGCTTTAACTCTTTCACTTCCTCATTGTTGTGTTACTTTTTGTCTTGCCCTGCATTTGACAATGATGGTAGTAGTGCTATCAGCACAGTACATGGATGGTGAAGCTCTGCACGTTTACAGTTCTTCCCATATGCACAAACTTGGAAGGAAGCATTACTCATGTTTATGAACAATTGAAACTAGAATAGAGCACTCCACACAATAAGAGCCCCTTTGAGGAAGTGTTGAAGGGCTGCCCAGCGACCTCACTCATCCAATGGAATATATTCTTTGAGATTACTTCATTCTCAGTAGTCCTCACAGGAAATAATTATTTTGGTAGACACTAGCACACTAACTTGTAGGATAAGCATTTCCAAATTACTCCTTTCCCCGAAGACAGTGGCTTCTTTACGTCTAGGCAAAGCTAGCTGATGTCCAAATTCAACAACTTTCTGCCTGAGAAGTGCCCTGTTCTTAGACTGTGGTGTTGCCAACACCAACCCACGGAGTTGTTTTCTGCCAAAATACTATGAGAAACAGACTTTTCATTGTATTTCTGCTACTTCAAAAAAGTACTGAGTCATAGCACACTGGAAATGTTTGTGCAGGGCTGCATAGGAAAACATCATAAATACATTAGAAAGAGTTTTAAATATTTCCACATAGGAACTAAGGACCAATATTCCTGATTCTTAACTGTGAAAAGTGCTGAAAGCAGAGAGAAGCCCTTTTCAAATCACAATAGGTAGCATCTGCTTACTCATTTGCATATGCATGTGAGTTCTGGTGAGTGCTTATTAATTTTATAATGTTTTTTTTCTTAGAAAATAAATCCTACATTTTTTCAGCATGCCAGCATTCCCTTAAACTATTCCTTTAAACAGGAAATTGAAAACAATCACTTTGCTGTGTACAAAGACCTTGCTGGGTTCAGAGGGTAAGAATCCTTGCTGGTTTAAAGAGGAAGAGAAAAAAAAAATCATACGATGATTTATTAGAAGCCACATCCACACAGGAAGCAGAGAAAATTTCCATCTTTTATTTCAGAAGTGTCTAGTCTGTCTACTGGTGCAAGCCATGGGGTGCAGTAGGGAGCCACCTGAATGTTTAGGTGTCTCCCTTAATGAATCTTGGTCCCAAGAGGTGTTGGTCCCTCGGCCATGCCAGTGGCTCATCCCTCAGCGCAGGAGCAGCGGGCACACGTCACCGTCCGTGGCACGGCCACCCCTCAGGGGCTCCCATCAGACACCTCTGCTGGCTCTTACAGGCTGAACCTGGCACCAGGGATCATCCCAAACTGCCTGACAACCAAGCACCATGTGCCAGAACTACCTAGGAAATCTGACCCCATAGGCAGATATTGGGATTGGAAAGCTTCTGCTTCACATTGCTGCTGCCTCATATCCATATTCATTCCTTTCTAATAAAACCAGAATAATCTCATCACTTCATATACACAAAGTTTGACCCTGAAGAGGTCCTGCTACATATTGCTTATTGCAGCTGTTGGATAATCTTTCAGATGATATTAAAATACAATCAAGTTTTAATATCTCACTAAGCTTTGGAGGTTATTAAAAGCAATGTAAAACCTCTGGTTTTGCTGATTTCAGGACAGTCTGAGAGTTTAAAAAAATTGAAGTACATTTTTGTAGCCAACTCTGCTAAGGCTTTTTGATAAAATTAGAGTTCACTATTAAATTTATGAGCTTTTAGTTTTATGCCTCAGAAACCAGAAGTTTACTGCTGTCTTTTTTCTATGGCTTCAGCAGATTACTTTTGATGACTCTATTAACCCTAATTCTACATTCTACTTTCACATGGTTTTTTTTAAAGAAGTATTCTCACAAGTCTCCAAAATGTCCATCTGGTTCATAAAAAGGCAATAATTAATTCAGTCCTCCTTTCAAAATTGAAAGTAATTTTGTAAATGTTTTTTACAAAACAAATTATTCTATATAAAATTTTGCCTGTTCAGCCAAATTTCCCTTAGTTAGTATTACTTAAATTTCCATGATCAGTTGCATGTGGATTTTGTATTATATGTGGTATCATTGAAGGTTTTCACAGAGCAGCACTGCAGGATAGTAGACAAATTAGTAAGTTGCAGAGCTTTTGGAAATAGAAGAAAGAGATTCATGACCAGTCTCATGATCCCATCTCACTCCTGGTTTCCAGGGGTCATGTTTATTTAAGCTATTAGTTTAACAACATATTTGAGAGTCCTAAACATTTTGTAAACAATATTTAATACAGATTAGTATTAATAATTATTATCTGTTCAGTAAATTATATGCTTCCATCATTATTCTCCTATTTTAAAGGTTTTGCTTCCTCTGGCAGAAATGATGGCATGTGAATTACACAAACAGCCACATACCTTGGGGGCCTAAAAAGTAATTTGGGTATTTTCAGAGACATTGGTCTGCAAACAAATCACCAATTGAAATGTATTTGTATAATCTGTTTGGTGAATATTTACGATTAGTCCTACAAACATAGGAGTCAAGATAATGTGATGGTCAAGTCACAAGTAGGAAAAATGTACTAAATTAAACGAATCACTTATTACCATAAACAATTCATCCAGCTCTGGGTCTGGGAACTAATAAAGCTAGTAGAAATAGATTTCTCTTTTTCAGAATGCCTAGAGGGGATTAACTGTGTGAGGACATACCTGTATAAAGTAAGTAAACATCTTTGATTGTAGCAGGGAAACTATTTGAAAAAGCCCAGTCTCTAAGTAGTACTGTAATGATCAGAAGGCGAAAAGTGTTTAGCTCTTTGTTTGACCTTTATTGCAGTAAAAGAGCAACCTTCCTTTTCAGTCTTTACACTTGACTGTTTTGTAAAGAGGTTTAACTGACATCATCACTGTGATATTTCTTGGCTCTTGGCTCTTCCTTTCATCCCTGGGAATAGGTTATACTAGTTTTCATTTGTTCATTAGCCTAAAGTAATGCATTGAACTTGAGCTAATATGAGAACACTAGAGCCAACATCAGTTCTGGACAGGCAGAAGCCTACAAAGGTGTGGAGGCCTAGAGCCAGCACAGGAGTTCTTGAATTCTCTCTGCAGCCTGGCTGCAAACACTGGCAGGAAGTGTGAAGAGCACGCACCATATACAAGGCAGGCACGAACAGGCAGTCTGCAGGCAGGAGGAGTGCATTGCTCAGCTGTAACCAGCTGAAGTGGGGAAGCATTGTTTTAACACCGCAGTGGAGATTTCAAAGCAGAAGGAACAACTGCAGAGTCACAGCCCAGGCTGCCCCCTTGTTAGGAATGCCTGTTTGTTATGGTCCTTTGGACACAGTGTGACCAGAGTGAAATCCTGGTCCCAGAAAAATCAATAGGATTTTTGCCATGGATTTAATTGGGTCAAGATTTCATACCCACTCATTATTTGACCTGTTGANGCAGAAGGAACAACTGCAGAGTCATAGCGCCGGCTGCCCCCTTGCTAGGAATGCCTGTTTGTTCTGGTCCTGCCCATTGAGGAAGAGCAGTGATCGTGGGCTGAGCGGCTGGGAGAGAGCAAACCGTCTGGGGCCCAGGTGCTGGGGTGCTGGAGTTCCAGAAACCCCCCTCAGCTCTTGCAAACAGTATTGGCCTCTTTTAATCTGCACAACAGGGAGACCTCTTCTGTTGCTGAGTAGCATTTGAGTTCATTGCATCTTGTTGAGAATAATATAACTCTCATGGATATAGAGAGTTATGGGCTTTCATAACAAAAATCCATAGCTCTATAGAGCACCCTCCTTGGCCACTGTCTGCCTGCACTGCAGTGTGTTTCTTTGTCCATGCTTTCATCTACAGTGTGTATACCGGAACAGCAGCCCATTTTGACCTAACAGCAAAGTCACCTATATATATTTCCTTGCCCAAAAACATTCCAGTTTGTCTGAATATGAATGTATAAATGTATAAAACACTGTATGATATTTGCTGCTTTTTAAAAAAGGTCAGCATTTGGACACAGTGTGACCAGAGTGAAATCCTGGTCCCAGAAAAATTAATAGGATTTTTTCCATGGATTTAATTGGGTCAAGATTTCGTACCCACCCATTATCTGACCTGTTGAATTCTGTTAAACTGGTAAACCTGAACTGCAGACCCTGTGAGAAGACTGTTTTCCCACATATTGATATTTTGTTTTTCTGCTGTATTCCATCCTAATCAGAAATGTTCTAAAGCTTCTATGCAGGGTTTTTTTTTTCCCTCTCTTTGTAATAACTAGCCAATCCTGATTCTAGTTCAGTCTGAGGACAGAGCATGAAAGCAGGAAGAGATGTATGTGTTTGTCAGTTAATGTAAAGATGCAAATTTTTGCTTTAGGTCTGCCCTCCCTACCGTTTGCAGGTACTCAGGTTTTGTGTGAGACATATAAACTGTAGGCTGTGGTATTATTGTGTGGTTACATCACACTTTAGGAAGTATGCTGGAGGGATGTAGATTAGCTTGTTGATTTGTTACTTGGTTTTGGTTGTTCCGTCAGCATTTCATTGTTCAAGTAAGACATATATGGGCTGAATTTTGATGACTTCAGACATACCATCTCACATGTTGTAGATATAGGCACCAGCTGAAAGGCTTGAGATCAGTTTCTAATCCAAACAGATCAGAACTTGGAAAAATGTGCAGCGTTCGGCTCTAGAAACCATAAAGTCTGATGCCTCCTAAATGTGCCCTCTCACCACAGAGCAAATGCACAAATCTTCTCTAGTTTGTCATCTAAACTTTCAAAGCCATCATGGCTATCAGGTAGCAGATGTGTTTAAATGAAATACAGTTTCAGGAAGATACAGTTGTGCTACCTTGTGGGCAGTTGACATTGGTGATTTATATACTTTGGCGAAAGCACTTTAATGGGTATAGCTAAAAACCCGTGGAGACAATTGTATGTCTCCCAGCAAGACCAAATATGTCTGAGAGTGACATAGTCAGCTGTCTCTGTAGCATTTGTGAAAACTCTGATGATAGGAGGCTGTTTTCTGAGGTGGGGACTAGAAGCACAAGATACTTTTGCAGCTGGAGATGCTGCCATTTTTTTTTGAACTTCCACAAAGCACTCTCTGCACCTTGCATCAGATACCATGCACAGATAAGAATGCGTTGAGAGGCATCCGCACTTCAGTGCTGTCTGGTAGAAAATGTCACTACGTGCTGAAGAAACAGGAGGCCATGAGATCTTCTTGCTGTACAGTTAAAATGCTGGCCTTGTGATCAGAATAATAAAAACACAGTCATCATCTTATTTTCAGAGGAGGTAAGTGCTTCCAGCTTCCATGACCTTCTTTTGGAAATTGAAAGAAAAGGAAGACAACAAAATAAAGAGCACAGACCTCAAGAATGCATATTTTAAAATGTTCAGAGGTTTGGTTGGGAAGATCCTGCTCTGGACAGATGAAAGGGAAAGGCTGCTAAGAAAGAGAAGACGGGTGTTAAGAAACTAGAGGATTGCAGAAAATGAGTACACAAGCATGGGGCTAGCATACAGGATTGAAATATAACTGCAAGAGCACAAAATGAAGCAACATGAGCAACTTATGTAAAGACTAAGAAGAAACACTTCTGCAGGTACACAAAAGAAATATGCAGTAAAACAAATCCCAGGGAATTGGCTCATTACTGAACAGAAAGGGGAAATGTTACTCAGAAGGCCATGTGCTGTTTTTGACTCAGGGGCCTCTGGAACCAGCTGCAGCCAGGTAACCAGCACAACAGACACCACAGCAAAGCAGTGTGATCTGCACCTAGGATAAGGAGAGAAGTGGTTGGAAAGGGCATTAAGAAGCCAACTATATTCAAATTACCTGGTCTTGATGAATTATAGCTCAGAATACTTTGAGAATTACCTGATGTAATTTCAGAACCATTTATGGTTCTCTCAAGAAAGCTGAGGAATCAAGAAGGAAAGAGGACAAACATAATACTTGTTTTTCTCTCTTTTTAAAGAAACATCAGAGCATTATAGAGAGCTCAGCTTATTTCAGTTCCTGAAAAAATACTGGAAAAATTTGTCAAGCCATATTTCATAAGTACTGAAAGGAAAAATCGTGGCTCTCTGAAGAACAAACTGCGTCAAACTCTATAATTTGATCATTTGATGAGGTAATCCTTACCATGCTGACAGGGAGAAGCAGTAAATGACATACATCTTGATTTTCATAGGCTTCTGGCAGAGCTTTTTGTAAGCAAGAAAGAGAAACATGGTCAGATGAAAGTATCAAACTGATTGGCAACAAGGCTCAGTAGTTACAGGCAATTTGCTGTCAAAATAGAAGGATAAACTGAGCTCCTTGGTTCAGAGCTCCTCAGGAGTCTGGTCTGGCCTGGCACTGTTCATTACTTTCATTAATAACTTGGATGATGAATAGAGTCTGCTTTTCAAATATCCATGCAGCACTGGGTGGGAGGGAACTGCAGTGATATTGGGGGATAGGATTCAAATGGTAAAAGCTGAACAAACTGTAGAACTGGTCTTACACAAAACCAGCAAAATGCAAGGTTCACCAGCCATGCAGGAAGAGTCTGCAGCACAAGCACACAGTGAGGAACAACAGGTGAGATAACAGCTCTGCGGTGGGAAAAAAAAGGTCTGTGAGGATCTGCATCAGCACTGCCTTTAGCTAGAGCAGCAAGTGGTGGTTGGGGCACTGTGTAGCCAGAAAGCTGTGCCCAGCTGGCAGGAGACGAGAGAAGTGCAGTAAGATCAGTCGGAAGTCTGGAAAGGATTGAAGAGTGTGTGTTCACTCACAGAGAGGGGCTGAGGGGAGAATAGCAGTCGTTGAATACACAAAAGGCTGCTGCAAAGAGGAAGGAAATCAGATGTCCTCCATGTCGATCACAGGCAAACCAAGAACTGATGGGATTGCATTGCAGCAAACCTGGCTTCACCATTAGGAAAAACTCTCAAAAGGGCAAGAGGACCCCAGCAGAGCAAGAGACTGACCACAGGTTTCCATCTCTAGTGCTGGAGTCTTTTAACTGGTTAGTCATCCATCTGGAGTGGTTTAGGTGTTGTACAAATCCTGTTTTGGATCACAATCCCCTCATGCCCCTTTTTCTAGAGCCATTGGAAAGTGTATAATACACCACAGTGAGCAGGTATAGCACTTATAAAGCTTTATGAATTTTTTGTAGGTAAAGTCTGTTCATTTTACTGCAAGATCATAAATGTAGGGAGAATATTTGCACACAGCATCCTGCCACACGTGAACAAATGACCTGGTTTTCTTTGAAATACTTCAAGTAAAAAGAGGTTTTTTGACTGACTGGTAAAATTAGCACAGTACACATCACGTAGTTTTGAGCATTAGAGCAATTGTTTGCTAGCTTGTTGAACCCTTACATTTTTAGTAAGGACTGCTCTCAGTTTTGGAATTTTTAATTCAAGAACCATCTATCCAGGGAAGAAACACTGCTAAAATATGCAGTCTGGTAGATGGTGGCAATTTATTACATATTTATTATAAATCTAATGGTAAGTGGTAGACATCAAAAGGAGAAGCTCACTAGATTAACATTGCTTGTTCACAAACACTCATGGCTCATGCATCTGGAAGTTTCTTTTATGGGAAAAAGATCTATTTGAAGATTCCCAGTACTCCTGGGCTTCCACTCCATAAAATCCAACAAAACAGCTGTTGTTGTGGTATTTTTCTGTTATTCCTGCTTGCAGCCTCAGCTGAGGCTGGGATGTGTACATAACAGCACAAGAATGGGAGCACACAGATGCAAGGCATCTGACACTGCCACATTCAGCCAAGTCACCCGGGAGAAGAGGCTGGCCAGTGGCCTCACTGTCACTGTGTGGTCACAGAGTGTTCCTTACATACTGAACTTTTTTCCTGGAAAGGGAGGCAGTAGTTGAAGCAATATATGTCTTATTATAAGTAGTGTTTATTCAGAATAGGAAATACTCCTCCCAACCCAAGAGGCAAGTTTTAAACTCTCACATAACCTGTGATAGGAAGCTTTTGGAAAAGAAACAAGAGCCTTAGCAAAGCCAGACAACTCCAGCTACTTATTATTTAGTGACCTAGCGACCTAGCAGCATTCACTCTGCTTCTTTCTGCCCCCGGTGGTTTCCTAAATGAATTTCTGAATTTTGACCACCCTACAGAATTAGTATCTTCAGTTTACAGCTCTGTGGTCTCTGCTTCTCTTGCAGCTGTTACTGTCTCTCAGGAGAACCTGCCCTTCTCCAAAACCGTGGGTCTGGAAACCTTCTGAGAGATTCTCTGGGAAGATGCCCATGATTGTGGTCTCATGACACACAAGGTACTGCAGTTTTCATCTGCAATATAATATACATCCTGTTCTTTGTGCATAGGGAGCACCTCTCTCTCTGGTCTCCTCCATTCATCTCTTTGTTTTCTTATTCCCCTCTGCCTTTCTTCGCTGTACAGGATTGTACACCATGAGACACTTTTTTCCAGCCACTGCCCTGCCTCGCTCCTTTTATGGATGTTTATTTTATTTGCCTCATACTCTTTCCTCCAGGCTTTGTAGAGGCCCTTAGAAAATGGGTGCATCTCTACCAGTTTCTGTGGTTTCTTTTGCAAAGGACAGCCTGTCCCCAAGTCCAGCCAGATCCTTGCAGATGTTTATTCAAGCTGCCAAAATCTTTGAGGTTTGCCCACTTAATTTCTAGCCAGTGTGCTGGAGTTGTTTGCAAAATGCCGTGGTAACGGTGGAAAACACTGCTGTGTCATTTCATGGTAAGGAACAGTCTGAGGAGCTGGGCCTGACAGTCTCAGTGGTCTTCTTCACTCTCTTTTTGTCCATTTCTCATAAGCCTTTGGGCAATGATGTTTCTGTGTCAAGAACTGGCCAGCCCAGAAAAACGCAATCTGTTCCAGATCAACTAGACATGATTGCAATACAAGTAATAGGACATGTCAAGATAATCGTAGGTAGTAAATGTATTAGAGCAATTCTGCAACTTCTGGAAACTACATGGAAAAAATATTGTCCAGTGGGAATATTGAGGAAAATTTTTCTGGGTGACCAATGGGATAAAAATGATTGTTAAATCTGCAAGGCATAAATAAAATACTATTCACTGGCTTTTATCTACAAAGTTAATTAATCAAATGTCTTTTTAAAGAATGGGATTGTGCTACTAAGGTGAAAAATTAAAATCCCCCAGGAAATTATCTCTGTTCTTCATGTCCTTTTGGTGCTGCACCAAATAACAGCAGTAACTTTACCAGAGGAATGAATGCTTGTCAGAGTGCAGCAGAGATCTTCAAGGTACTATTTTCTACCAGTTTTGAATCAGATACAGCTTGACCTTTTCTCACTACTTGATGCTACCTCTGAGTGGAGTATACTGATGTGTTCTGCTACAATATAATCATTCTCTTGGTGCAAGTGCAGACCCATGAAGCAAGAGAGTCCCTTTGGCTTTTTAACACCTTAGTGGTCTGAATCCTCTAATGCTGTGAACATTGACCATTCTTAGTATGTCTTTACTCGCTTCCCTATTGTCTGTTCAGGTTTTTTTCATTGTAGTGCATTTTGAAGTCACTAAATTTTATCTATAAGACAGAGACAAATACAACTGTTTAGAAAACCTGTCCTGTGCTGTTCTTTTCCTAATTAAATACAGATAACATATGACATAAACCTTGTTTTAGGTTTGCAAAGAGTTTTGTATAAAGATTCAGCTTCATGTTGTTTTATCTGGGCAGATTACTTCTCTGTACAAATTACTGGTATCAGTTTCCTGGAGCATCTGATTAGCAAATCCAGTAATTCATGTTGCCATTAGACTGCAAGGGATCCTAGCTTAGAGGTTCACCTGCTCACAGGATTGTAATGAGCATCAAGCTTGAAAGTATGAATGATTTTGAGCAGAAAAAAGGCACTATTTTCTAACCTGCATCCCACAGAATAATCACAACTAGGGCACAGCCCTCAAATCACACAGTATAGTCTCAGCATAGGGCTTTGGAAAAACGACAAAATTTCAGAAGTTAGTGATAAACAAATTTTTGGGTTTTGGCTGCTACCTGAATTTCTCTGAGTGTGCATTTTCTCTTTAATATAAATTATCCTCAGCTGTCTGTCTGTATAGCAGAGTTTAGTTTTGGTCTGAAAATGAATCTAACCCATCCCACAGCAAATTCCCAGACACTCTGTTCCTGTACAACTGCAAAACCCCAATGAAGCAATATAAACTCAGTAATAATAACAAATAATGAAGGGTGGCAATTCTGCTCTGGGGAGATACGCAATGGATGTGGCTGTTCTGGTAGCTTGATCTTGTGCCAATTCTCTTCCCTTCATGTTTGTTCATCCCTATCTCACTGTATAGGCAAAGTCAGGAACTGCTCCAGTGTGGAGAGGAAGGCCAGCATCCAGATGTTGTGCTTGGCCTGGAATTCCCATGCCAGCCTGGTCTCAGGACTCCTTTCCTTTGGAATGAGGCAAAAAGCAAT
This sequence comes from Daphoenositta chrysoptera, assembly GCA_013397915.1. Classification (NCBI taxonomy): domain Eukaryota; kingdom Metazoa; phylum Chordata; class Aves; order Passeriformes; genus Daphoenositta; species Daphoenositta chrysoptera. The sequence goes on along the minus strand of VZRO01001161.1, from coordinate 100,256 downwards.
TGTGTCTTCATCCCTATATGAAGAAATCTGGTTTTTTCTGCCTATCTCTGAGCTGGAACATTGCTTTCAAAGTACTGGCAGTCTTGTTTTAATTTGGTGTTTCAATTGCTGAGTGTAATAGGCTGCTCACTAAGTGAGCTGAGCAATTGAAAGAAATCTATTAAGTATTTTCAAAATAGCACTGAAAAACAGTGAGGCTGAACTCAGGACACAGAACACACATGCATTCAGGCTAGTAGGCCTTAAATAGCAGATCTAGAAAACAAAACTGAAAAGAAAAGCAAGCGGTCTCTCCTTTTCCTCATCATCTTAATTTACTGTTTCTTATCCTCACTCAAGACTAACCACTTAGGGGCGGCAAATGTTTTCTGTCTCTCCTTGCTTTTGAGACTAATGCCTTCCAACCAAACTAATGGTACTGGATATGCAGCTGTCTTGGAATTCAAAGATATCTCAGTAAAGAGCACATACCAGCCTCTGTGAAGGGCCTCGTTTCAGACCAAAAGTAAATAGCCAGTGTCACACAAACCTGCAGAGTGATCAAATACTGGAAAACATAACTGGATTTTTTTCCTTAGTCATGAAAGGTTAGACTTGTTAAAATTGCCTTCTTTTTATGATGCTGTCAGTGAATTGAACCCAGGAGAGAGAGTTTAAGCATTAAGTAATGAAAACACAAGGAACACTTCCTTTTAGAAATCTTTTTTGAGAGCAGCGTTTCCTGTTTAATACTGTTAATAATACTGTTAATAATTCACCTACAATTCAGAAGAAGGTGATCTTTGCTGCCATACCTCCATTTAAACACGATAATAAGCAACAATCTTTACAGGTTTATTTGTTATTTCTTTTGTTATGATTTAATATAATTTTAAAACCCTGCAGAAGCTTTTACTACAGATAAAAAATCTCATCTTTGCTCCTTCATCCTCCTTATAGCATCATCTTTATCAGAGCAAAACACTTAGGTATATTTGTTTATTTATTCATAAATATCTGACTGATGGACCTTAGAAAGGTCCAGGTCAACAAACATGCACTAACTGTCCTCTCCCAACTCCATTTCTTGAAATCCTTTCTCAGCTGGGAACAAGAATGAAGTTACAGAGTCCTACTCCAGCAGCACACCAAGGAAAAAAAGAATTTGCCATTTAGCTACACTTACTATATAATATCTGAGCTACTTATCTCTTCCTGACTATGCATATACTATTTTAGTTATATACTAACAAATTCTAAGGCAAGCATCACTCAGATCTTTGACTTGTTGATGCTGTGTAGATTTCAACTTCTTGAAAATTTAGGGAAGAATGACTTCATGGTTAAATACAAGTCTAGGAGTCAAGAGGTCTGGATTCTATTTCTGTGCTGTTCCAAGGCTTCCTGTATGCCTTTCAATCACTCACATGACCCCTTTGCATCTTTATACCCATTTTTATTCCCCAGCTACTAAATGGGGAATAATCATTGCATCATACATGCTGCTGCTGTGAGACTTAATTCATGTTTCTCTGGAAGTGTTTCAGGTTCCTCAGAAGCAAAGCACTTCAAAAATACAACCTCATCTCAGATTTAATATTGTTTGAGCTGTCTAGATTAAATGTAACCTCACCCAAAGGGAATGGCATTTGTAAATGTCATCTTTAAAATGAAAGATCCATTCTTTTTCTGCACCTCCATGCCTTCTCCACTTCCCTTCTTTCTCTTCCAACAAGCTGCAGCATTGTTAAAATACCTCCTCATCCTCTGGGACACCCAGCCGATCACAGACCTGGGTCTGGGCTTTGTTTTACGTGGAGGTGTCCATTCACTTACATTGCAACTTTCTTGTCTCTGTCTCTGAGCAGGCAAACAGCTCTGCAGAAGGAGTAGAGCATATCTGTATTTGATTTAAACAAGCATTCGGAACAAGCTGAACATTTCAGAGAAATGATTGATCTTTAGTTTCATTTAAAACAAAGGGATTCCCAGACATTTCTGTAGACTTGGGGCTTTTTAATGATCTCTTGAGGGTTTCTGAACATGCAGAGATGAGATACTACAATGCTCTCGGACATTAATGTTTCAGTTAATGACTGATTACTGAATGATCCATCACTGAAACAGTGTAATACAAAATTTACAGTGTTTGTATGTGTAGAGGAGAAAAGAGTGCTTGGTGGGAGCTGGATATGTTGTGTAGGCCTGATAAACCAATTAGCAGCTTTTATTATTGGTATAACTGTTTAATTGTATCATCTTTGTGCTAGCTGGGCCAAGTGTGGTCCTAGCCAAAGGCTCCATCAGTGTTAAGGCTGGGAAAGGACTGCAGATACTCAGGCGAGTTGTGAGATCCAGGCCCTGATTCTGAGCATGCTGGATGTCCCAGAGACAGAGGTATGTCACCTTCACAGCAACTGCTCAGGCTGACCTTATGGAGTAAAGGATGGTAGTGCTCAGGGTCAACCTGCTGGTCCCCAGGATGCAAAAATAGCATCAAGAGTGCGTGGGAGAGGAAGTCCCTTGCACCCAGAAGACAACTGCACCCTAATTGCTCTGGACTACTTGAGTAGCCCAGAGGGAACACTACAGTGATGCACTGGTGAAGTCACTATATAGTTCCTCACTTGTTCTCCTGAAAGCCCCATTGTGCATTGCTCAGGAAGGGGATCCTTGCATTTAATCTGCACATATACAGCGGTCAGTGCCTCAGAGACGGTCAGTTCACTGAGTTGTGTGAGATAACCACTGCTTTTCAAATTTGTAAGATCCTTCTGTGTATGACAGAATGACTACTGAGACACTCAGTGTATTTTGGGGGAGCATCATTGCTGCAAATGCTTTGTCAAAGAGAGACTGTCAAGCAGAATAAGCATAAAAAAGAGTTTGGCATAAAATTCGGCATGTAAAGAAGAAAGGAAGAGCAAGTTGCTACCAGTAGGTATAAATGATGGTGCTAAAAAAGATGTTTGAAAGACCTGAACGAGCCCTCATCAGAAATAAGAAAAGAAAAACAGAGGAGCAAAGTTTGAAACATTGAGAGCCATGAAAACAAGGAGAGGAAGTTGGAGCTTGCTGCAAAAAGGGAGAGGAAGCAGGAGGCAGAGGAAGCAGGAAGCCAGGATTATGAGAGGACACACACTTACTGTGGGTGTGCCAGGGGGGACAAGTTCAGGGTCCCATATTCCCATGCACTGGGTGCCAAGTATCAGCTATCAATGGTTTATGTGCAGGTAGGCCAGTTATCAGATGAAGAACCTTTGCTTACTGCCCATTTCTCCTTTTCTCTGTCAATTAGGAAGGGGAGGTGTTGAGGGAGTCGCATTACGCATGCTGTGGATCTAAGCTGTCAGAGCTGCAGCCCTCCAACCATTCAGTGTTTTCAGGGAACACAGGGCTCCTTTATCAGTAACTTTAGGAAGTTACATTGATCAGTGGGAAATTAATTAAAAGGCTAAATGGATAAATTTATGGTATTTGGCCTGCCATAAATTGTCTCACACCAAACATTTTCATTTTCCACTCAGTGTTCTCCTGAGGATTAAAACATACAGCTCTCAAAGTGACAGACATGGGAGAGCCTGGGAAAGCAGTGATACTGCAAAAACTATGTGCCCCTCCTACACCTTCAGTACATTCTTCTCATTACCACAAACTGTCCCCAGGAACACTTGATCTGAATTAGCTACTAGCTCTGCAATATTTTAAAGATCTCTCTAGGCTGTTTCCTGCCCTCCCCATGCTCCCTTACTTGGGCAGATATCCCAGTGAAGGGCCATGGGAGTTTTGCTTGAGACATCTGTTCAGATTTCTATTTCTTCTTTCTTCTTTTCAGCCAATGTTTTGCTCCTTTCCTTTGACTCTTTGTTATTCTCCCCTTGTTGCTTAATGCAAAGTGAGGAGCAGAAATGACTAGATGATACAAAGAGAAGAGATGAGGAAATCTGTCAGAAAGGAACAATAAGGGCTTGGAGTAATGGGAAAGACTGGAAACTGGTAGGAATTAATTTCCTAATGCCTCTCAGCAATGCTAGACACAGATGGTTTGGTGTATACACTTTGAGTTTGGCTGTTCGATTCTTGTCCCACTAAACACATCCCTTTGGCTTGTAGATGTAATTATAAGGTCAAAACTAGCTTAATTAAGTGTGATGAAAAAGGCAATCTGTTGAATGGGCAGCTGCCCCTTGCGTTATTTCAGGTCTGGGAAGGTTTGGTCTAAAAGCAACACTAGGGAGGAATTGGATTTCTGTAAGTCTGAGCTACCTTTTTAATGTTCTCTCAGAAGGTGCCTATGCTTTTGTACATCACCAACTCACTACATGAACTCAGCAGGTTAAACAGCTGCACAAAAAGAAATGGTGGGCAAAATGAAAATACAGTTAATTCTTCTTGATGATTTGAACCACCGGAGAAACTTGTTTTCCTCATCAGAAGAGACACGTTGCAGCACTTCAGCCAGGAAGGAGGTGAAAGTCAGAGATGTAGCTAGGCTTATTTCTTTTTCTGTGATGAGTTACATGTCCTTGTATAGACACGTAGGTGGCTGTATACATTTTTTTCTCATTTAAACATATCTAGCAGCCACTTGGTTTTATTTTCCAAGGTGGGTTTAGGTTTATTTCATTTTTCAATTCCAACATGTGAAATTCCAAACTAGCTTCTTGTCACAAATATTCTACTTCATGTTTGTACTGTGGAGTAAGTGTTGCTTAAATATTTTAGGGATTCAATTGCTTCACTTAAGAATTTCTGTCTCCATGACAACCCTTCTATGCTTTGTAATACCTTTGGTGAACAGAGTGGAATTGACTATTATTTATTTCACACTATGTAATATTTAGCAGTGAAGACACAAAGGGAAATGGAATAAAAACCAAAATACCCAGAGGGCTAATTCACACCATTTTCCTTGAAAGTAATTTTCAAAACGACTACATCATATACTGTATGGAAAGTCTGGTCATGTTAAAAATGCCTAATTTTTTCTCAAAAACCACTTCTGTGCCTGTTCTTTTCTCTCCATTGTGTCCTGATACAGACAGGCTGCAGAATCTGGCCTTCAATGTCATCTCCATGACCATTAGTGTTCTGTGAAAGAAAGTTATCTTCCTGTTGAAAGTGCTTCCCAAGCATTATGTAATATTTTTTTCATAGGCATCCAACTCGACTGCTCCCACACTGCAAAAATATCAGAAGTCTGTTCCTGCCTAAGATGATGGATCTGCCACACCATAGAAGGTGTGGCAGGGTCACACAGTTCTTGTAAATCTCAAAAAAGATCCCATACTTCCATCATTTGGAAATTCAGATATGCAAATAATATCCTGTGCATGGAATTTCAGTTCTGTGGTCTATAGCTCTGTTGGGATTCTAATAATAAAATACCACTTAAAGTAATTTGGATAGGAAATTTTTTCCTCTCCCATCTCAGACACATTCCTACATTTGTGCCTTCTGTTTCTTCCTGATGCTGTTCTGATCTGCCTCAATTTTCTAGTTTCTGTCTGGTTCGTATATGCAGGCTAACCTGCACAGCTGCCAGATGTCAGACTTGTAACAGTTGCAGTTTGCATGAGCTTTTTGTGAATAAAGCTCTTAACAAGGATGTATTTGAATAGTGGCTTGACTTGTGGGTGCACCTGAAGATGCATCAAAACAAGGCCTTATTTTCACGTGATGTTAAATGCCAGGGTCTTTATAAATCAGACTGCACAAAAGTGCTTTGAGTAGGCTATGCTGTATCCCCAGTCCCTGCTGAGGGATCTTCTGTGTAATGTCTTAGCACTCTCACACCTCTGAAGAGCAGCAATAGTGGGCAAAGACTGCCACTGACCTGCTCATGTATCATACTGGAACTTTCTCAGAAAAATAAGGAGCCAGAAATTACACGTGGCCCAGGCATTTTGATAAGATATCCATAATAGCAGTGTTGTTTGTATTAAAAATACCATCTAGCTGAGAAACCCTTCCCTTCTTTTCCTCTTCTCTTATGAAAATGAAGGCACATTTAGAGCTTAAAACTTCATGCTGAGTACATAAAGCAGAAACACTACTCAGGCAGATGTTTTCTGTTGTCTAAGCCACCCTCTTATTCTTAAGACATAACATTGTTTCATAAAATCCACTACGATGGAGCCCCAGAAGTCTCCCATGTTCTCCTGATTCCTCCTATCTTCATTTCTAAAGCCACTCATCTCTGTCTCTCTGTCTCCTCCTATTTATCAGGCACTGTAGTGCTCTGTCATGAGAGAACTACTATAATTTAGAATTTTAATGACTCCACGTGGTGCCACCTTAAATATAAAAGCAATCTAATTAGGCCACCTTCTGGCTGAATCTGCTTTAGCCTTTGACTCCAGAGAGGCAAGGAAGACAAGTGAGCATGTGTATATTTTACTGACTCTAAAAGAGTAGACATTGCTGAAAACACTTCTCTTTTGTTTTCATTGATTCCTTGTCATGCTTGAAGCATCTACAGAAAATCTTGGTGTAATATGATATAGCACTTAGGACAAGCAGGATGATTATAAATGGCTCTTGCCTCACTTCTGCATCCAACAGATGTTACTACATGAGGTTTAGTTCTCCCTGATTCTATAATTTGATTTTAATGGCTAGATACCATTGAAGCATGCAAGTCCTACAGGACACTACAATAGTGTCCTTTTACATTCAGAAACATCTGTTAGCTAAGTGCTGTCCTGCAGCCTGAACTCTAAATGAGCAAATCTGTGTTTGAACATCAGCATTTATACCAACCTGGCAGACAGAATTCTCAGGAGAAACAAAGTCTAACGTGTCTTTTCTCATTTGGTAGAGCTCATTTCTTTTTCCTGTCCTTCATGTTTCTCTTTTTATCATCCACTGCTTTAAAAGATATGAAGTTTGAGTGCCTTTTTTAAGGACTTAGTGCAGACGGAGGACCAAATGTGTAATTCCAATAACGGTGTTTCACTATTCCCTCGAAGGACAGGATAGAACTGGCGCCACTCAGAGTAATATTTTGGGCTGTCAGTATTTGATCAAAGAACTTGGGCTGGATCTGCCACTGTTAATGCTTTAGGATGGATGACTTCTTTGCTTTAGAAGGAGTTTCCAGTAACCGAGGGCAACACATAACATCTTTGAAATTTCAGTATTTACATAGTAGTGAACTCTCCATGGTAGTGCGTTTCAAGCCCCCTCTGGGGAAGAAACAGGTTAGAGAGCTCACTGGCACATCCCTCCTTTTCCTTTTCTAATTTGTGCTTCTTCCAGTTTGGTCTTGTTTCTGTAGGTGCCTGTAGCTTCCCATAGCATGCGGCACGGGGAACAAGCCTGAACTCAGGCTCAGTGAACAGTTTACTCATAGCCATAGGCTGTAAGTTTTAAAGGTGCCTCAGCTCTTTGGGCTTGGAAGCACAGCACTGCTTTGTCAGCTGAATATATCTTATACCTTAAGTGCTGTACAATGAGTGTTCTTTATAAAACAGCATATCACATGTACTGTTAATGCCTGCAGATTAAAACAGCTGCCAGGAAGCAAAACTATTGCATGCAGAAAAATCACTCAAATTTGAAGCTTGAATTAGTTCTCTGTTTGGGAGCTGTGAATGTTAAGGGAACTTCAAACAAAGAATCTTACAGGGATATAGAAATTAAAATCACAGCAATTGTTCTCAACATGTGTCTAGTGTTGAGGGCAGCCACTTTTATTCTAGACTTCAAGAAAACTTGTCTGATTTTCCAATTATATTGGTCTAATAAAAGTCATTACTGCTCTTTAAAAACTCTGCCTCACGTAAAGTGTAGTTAGGTCATAAAAAAGCCACTACCACCTATGCTTGGAACAAAGCCATTTAACACTTTTTTCTTTGTATTCAGAGTATCTCCCTGTGAAATAGCAACAGTTACAGCTTTCCAGGGAGGTTAGCAATTACTGAGAAGGCACATTTGCTTCTTATACACCAGCCAGCTGCCCACTTTTCGAGTAAATCACTGCAGTCAGTTACCAGATTTCAGGCCTGTTTAGAGTATTTATAAAGAAAATAATTGGACTTACTAACTTTACAATTTGTCTATTTAACCATTAGTTAGTGTAAATTGTACTAACTGAAATTTAAGTTCTTCACAAAAGTATATGTTCAGTAGAGCTAATTCTGAAAACCATATGTAAAATTCATACAAAGATCCAACAAAGTTAACTTCCCTGCAATCATGCTCCAAATCATTTCTTAGTATCACCTGCCCTCTCTATTGACAAAAAAAAAATATGCTGCTTCTTCACTGGGCAAAGATAAGTACATTTGGCAAACAAAATACATTATGAGCTCTACAAAGTGTAAAACATGGAGGAAAAAAAGAGAGTGGGATTCTCCAGAAGAACTTCTCTTTGCAAAACTTCATTTCCATTTGTCACATCTGAATTTTAAACACAACTTTGTATGTGTTGCCACTACACAATGTTTTACCTCAGATTCTCACAGTCACTTGGTCCATAAAAATTCCCAAGTATCAATATTCAGTGTTTCTTTCTTGGTCCTTAACAGATTGAATTGATCTGCTCCCACCTGCCTTCCTGAGACAAACGTTATTTCATCTATGGCTGGCACACATTTCCCAGATAACATTTTAATGTAGTCCCACTGGTCATGACTTTCGTAAACTTGATTTACTGTCTGGTTTATTGACCTCACTTTGCAAGGCTTTGCCTCCCTTCATAACAGCTGTGAACACATTGCCACAACAGGGGTTTGCCTTCTGTACACCAGCAATCTGCCCTTTCATGTTCTGAAATCTCCAGAGAAACGCTGGTGGTGTTAATCTTTAATTCCTGGGAGCCAAACTCATATTTAAGACATTGAGCAACTTAATAAAAATGTAACTAATGAAATAATTTAAGGTAACTGAGCAATGTTCACTAAACAACCAAGAATACAAATTCTATTTTTCAAGCAAATTGTTTCTTGAGAGTAATATCCTTGATCTCCAAATGAGTTGGAATTTAAAATAGACAAAAATATATTTGGGGACATACAGGGCATGCACAATTTCGCCTGTGATTGGTTTGCTTATACCAATCTGCACCTCCACATTCTCCCATATCAATGGGTTTCTATTCCACATGCCCATCAGAATATAGAGGTAGTGAGATCTCTGCAGCTGAACAGCCACTCAAGGGCTGATTGAATATATATATATATGCAGGGAAATAGAGAGCTGGCAGCTAGGGAATGAAGGGAAATGGGATTTCAAGGGGCAGGAGGGAATGACTAAGAACTGTAGCAGAGGTGAGATCATACTAGTACACAGGCTGAGCAGTAGAAGCACAGAAAGGCAAATCAAAGGTGGAGAGGATGTGGGAAGATAAGGAGAATTCCATAGGATGCACAGAAGTAGAAGGCAGGGAATATTCTTGTGGTTTAAATAGCTTTTTTAATTGAAAAACACTTCTGCTTGTTGAAAGTTGAGAAAGCCAAGGCAAAGATGCAAAAATACATAGAAAAGGGAAAAAAATGGACTGGAAATAGTCATTTGTGATGCCAGTAGACAGTGGGACTGAGTAGCTTCTGTATAAAGAGAAAGAACATGGATCTCAGGCATGAATTTCCTCTTCCATTGGTGTCCCTCGCAAAGAAAAAAAATTCTGAAGAAAGGCCGTGATTTTGTCCTAGATGACCAAAATTAATCAAAACAAGGAAAATTACAGGCATCAGTGTTACTGATTTGGAATCCACAGGAAGAAGCTTGCCAACAAGACTTTAGTGCCAGGCTCAGCAGGAGAGAGTTTGAGTGGTAGGGGCAGAGCGAGGGGCAGACACGATGTGGGCAGCAGCCTCAGGAGCTGCAGCTTTCTGCCTGCTCTCACTCCGCTCGGCAGCGGGCTGAACAGCCCCGTAGCACAAGTTCCCAAACTTCTTCTCTGTTGCTTCTCTATCAGCATTTTGGTAAGATAGCTTGTTGCCACTCCTGAATTGAAGAGTGTTTCCAAGAAGTGCCTCTTTCTGTGTTACTAAAAGTTGCAGCCTTCCTTTGCTGTGGAATTAGCATATGGATTTTCAAAGTCCAGTTATAAGAAATATCTTGGAAGCACGTGAGAGTCACTTCTTATCCCAGCCCTTATCCCGCCCTGCTGCTCTGTCGTGTGTGCATAGCAGGATGACTCATGAAGAGTGTGGTGTCTCCTAGTTTTGTTTGCAGGGTAAAACATTCTAAGATCATAATATTTGACTGGGTCATGACAAGAGGTTTGTGGTTGAAAAAAAATATCTTCAATTATTCATATCCTGCCAGGGGAAAAAAAGCCATATAATATTGGATTATGCATATTTTATCATCAAGTTGTATACATGAGCTATTAAACTGCATACAATTCTTCCAAGTCTTTGTTTTATAGATTAGTTCTACAAAGCATTTTATGTTCCTGCTGAACATAAACAGCCTCTCATATCTCCACCTACTACACCAAGTATTCTCCTGATTAATTCATGAAGTCTATAATCAAAAGGACCTAGGGAGCAGAAATTAGATTTTAAGCCCTCTCCTAGCTTTGGCAGAGCAAACTATCCGTGTTCAAGTCAGGAAAGCAGATTATTTGATTGTTTTCATTCAAGACAGTGTGCATTGTTCTATCATTAGCACCATGTCAGGTCCTCTGTCTTTGCAAGGAACACACAGTAGTTCTGCAGCTACACGGGGCTGTGGTGGTGGCTCTGGGAGGTTATCATCATCAGGCTAATGCTAGAAATAGAGGAAGCATCAGGAAAAGATCGGTGTCACTTGAACCTTCATGCACAATTAGGTGAAACGCCAAGCTTCTGCTCTCCCCAGCTGGGAGGGTGCTGGCACCCCTCAGTACACTGGCTCACAAGAACTGGTCAGGGCATCACGCCGAGGCAAGCTTTGTAGTTTTCTTCTGGACACAACTACAGTAACCCACAGCCACATCATGGCAGAGGGAAAGGACAGACACTCAGTGATGAGGTTTAGAGCCTCCTTAAGCGGGTGAGTAGAGCACCATGGCAGACTGAGCTGCCTGAGTGCTCATTGCTCTGATCTCGCTTGGGCTTTTGCCTCAGAGTCCCTCCACCTTGGAGCGTGTTGGGTGATTGTAAGTTAACGCCCAGGCATAGAAAATAGCTCTGAGACTTCAAGGATGGGACATCAGAAAGAGAAAACTTCCCCAGGAGCAAGGACAGCTGCTGCAGAACCACTTTATGACCAAATATAGTGTCATCTCAAATAGGTATTCGCTTATCCATGGATGTCTTCCAGGGCCTGGGGCAAAGGATACTCCATGGGTAGTACTTTGTTTTTACAAAACTGATTATCACAGGCTGAGCTTGGCTGGCCACAGGCATCCAAGAAAGCCAGAACAGTAATCCCAATATTTCTGACCAAACTTAAGGGAAGTACCAGCAGAAATGAGGGAAAAGCCCACTTTCCTGAGGCTTTACAGGCTCCAAATTGTTGGCTGTTTCACAAAAGGCTGAGTATTGAACTCAGCCAAATACCCCTTGGAATTTCACTGCTTGTTGGACAGCTCTTGGAAAACCTCTGTCTGAAGAAGATGGAAAACGAGTACCTCATTCTGTATGTCAGTTTTTCTGGTAGGTTGTAGGTGTAATGCAGCAGCAGAACATCAGTGTAAGAGATACTGCTTTGGAAAGTATCTGGGGAACAATGTTGTAATGTCTTTATATTGTCTGTAGTCTGGCAGGAATGAGCAGCAGACAGGGAAAGGTTGGTTTAAGGTGCTAGCTGTTGTATCCTCATCTACACATTGATTTCTGTAAGGAACTGGGAATCTGTTCTCTTGCACTGGTGATGAGCTGGGCTCACTCAATGTTTTAAGAGTTCAGTTCAAAGCAGATGTCATTCTGCTAAAGTAAGCAGACATTTAAAAAGAAATCACATGACTATTATTGGTATTGATATCCTTGAGCCCCCAGAAACTCCAGGTGCTCTTAATTCTCACTGGAGTGCTAAATGCTCAACTCCTTCAGAAAAAAAAAAAAAAAAAAACACAACAACAAAAACCTAACAAATAAAGGTTAAGTATGTTCAACTCATAATTTTTGGCAATGTCCCTTTAACTCAGGTGTCAGTTGGAGGGGTTCTTTTCTTGCCACTGTTTCTTCTGTTATTCTCTTAAAATCCCACTAGATACCATAGCAACAGCTGGATCACATGCTCCTCGGTGTGCTCCCTGTAAGCAGATGTGAACAATGCTGGCTAACAAAGGCTCAGCAAGTGTTGGACAGGGAAAGGACTGAATTCAGCCTCTGCATATTTTAATAACTCACAGCAAACGCTTTCCATCATTTCTCATGACACAGGTAAATCCAGATCAGAATGAAAACCAGATTCAAGTTACTTCATCACCTAATAAAAAGACCATCAAGATAGCTGACCTTTTACACCCATTTTGTCCCCATCCTATGTAAGGAATTCATGGAAGTCTGAGACTGAAATATGTTTCCATATTCAAAAGTGTTTGCAGTGCCTGGATGAATACTATGTCTGCTTTATTGATGGGTTATTCCTGCTATTAAATTGATTACATTCTTTGGTATTTTTGAAACTTTATTCAAAGAAGAAATTCAGAACTATTCATATGTCAATGAATGATCTATATTCAATTGTGCTCTAACATTTCAAGTAATACAGGTCCATTTGGCCTAATAACTATGTCATTGTTTTTTAAATCACAGAATAAAGCTTCTCACATGTCAAATGAACATTTAATAATGCCATCGCTTAGAGGAAGTGTTCATAATCCTTTTCCCTGACTAATGTGGAAAATCTATGTACAGCCTTATTTATGTTCATATTTAGGCAAGCAAAAAATGATAATTCTCTCCTTTAATCTGATTTCTGCTTCCAAGTATCTCCCATAAATTCCTCCCATGTAACACCAAACCATATGCAGTCTCAGCTGTGTCACATTCCCTAGATTCAAAACCCACTTGCAGTGCACAGAGTCTGTAGCTATGTCAGACATTGTGTAATCAGTGTGTACTTTAATTATGGGTTCTTACAAGGACAAATAAATCATCCCTCCTTGCAGCACGATGGAAGGGCTAAAATCCAATACAGGGAAAGAGAATATTAAATTTATTCTGTTATGCAACTAGATTGAGGGTTAGTAAGAAATCAATGCTAATACTTCTGATGAAAACCTAGACTAGATTCTGTGATTTGTAAAATATAAAGTGTCTCTGAAATTGAAGATGCCTATGGAGCTCTTAGACTAATACTTGTTTATAGTGTCTGCATCAATTTAGATGCAAAAACTGAAGGGATCTAATTATTTTCTTTCTCTTTTACAAAGTCACTTTTCATTACATACCATCAAGTTAGACATCCAGGGAGGAAATATGAAGCAGTAAAGTCTACTGCTGATTTTAGCTCTCTTCTCTATATGAAGACTAATGAATATATGTGTGTATCTGTGTGTGTGTGCACGCATGCCTTACCGGTGTCAGCTTCTGCCGCCCTCTTGGAGGTGATGCAGGAGACTTTACCTTTCAGAGTAAGGGAAACAGCCTCCAGTCAAGTAAAATGACAGCCCCTGCTCCGAAGCCCGAGATCATCGCATAGCACACTGCCTGACAGGCACTTGCATGGATGGCTTCCATAGGTCTGGAACAGGCTCTGAGCTGTGTAAAAAGGCACTGGTGCTTAAACGGGGTGGGCATGAAGGGTAGAAGGAACACAGAACATTAATAGCGTCATAATATTTACTTGGCTGGGCAGATGAAGGTGTAGCTGGGATAGTATGTGGCATACACAGGGTCTGTGTCTGAGCCTCTCCCACATGTGTCTCTGGGACAGCAGGGCATCAAAGGAAGGGACCTTCCTGGCAGGCAGAGAGGAGACACCAAAGGCACAGAGTATCCTAACGGCTCAGAACAGCTCAAGAGTACTGCCAGTCTCCTCCTGGACTGCCACTGCCACAGGCTGCTACGTAGCTCTTCACAGCAAACAGTCTGAAGGGTGACCCACACTGTCTGGCTGCAGGACAAACTAGCCAGGCCAGGTGGGCCAAGGGTGCTTGTCCTGCTCCTGCCCCTTGTGGGGAGGCAAAAGTCTGTGCTCCCTAGATTGTTGGTTCAGTATTTCTCCCAAGAACAGCAGATGAGGTTGGAAAAATGACAGTGCTTTATGAAAAATCAGAGCAGTTCTGGCTAGGGATATGAGCTCTTCCGTACAAGCTGGAGTGGCTGTTAGCCCCCACCCTGCCACCAGGGACTGGTTGTCCCTGCCCAACCATCTAGCTCCAGGGAGGACACAGGCACAGACCTTTAAATTGATACTGCACTTACAGCGATTACAGACTCTTCACCTTCAGCCTGATTGCAGCTGACTTGAGGAAAAGCAAGTTCAGAAATCTAGTTCTGTCTGTCTAAGGGTTGCTGAATAATTGGGCTAGTTAAACCAGGCTAAATTAGAATTTAGCAGGCATTGCCCTGGAGATGGTCTTATAACCCATAAGTGAAGGAAACAGGCAAGTAATCATCAGCAAATCCTAGGAGGATGAATCACATGCAGCTAGGTTTAAACTCAGGAATAGCAATTGTAAGTGGAAATTATTTGTTGTTTTATTTGTAGTCATTGTACACAAGCATTTTTGCTCAAAATTCCTAGACAGACCATGTATGTTATGTTTGTGGAAGGACAAAATCATTCTTAAATCATAACCATAATCACAAAGAGATTGTTTCATCTCAGATATGTTTACTGACCTTTCACCACCAGAAAATGCTTTTTTATTGCAGTCTGTGGCAAAAGAAATTCCAGAGAATTGTAATGTGTGCAATTAACAGAGGGTCAACATTGTAGCTGGCGTAATTCAGGGGGCTACAGCTTGGAGATACAGTTACTTACATCAACTGAGTGTCTGGCCCCAAGAATGTAAAATAAGATCTGCTCTGCAGAATGAGACCACTGTTATTGAGGACCCCATGACTAGCCTTTGTATGGTGAGAAAAAGCACAGCTAATAGGATTTTGCTCTTAGTGAATTTGATCTGATCCTGTGTTTAATTTTATTCCAGATCAGCCTGGCAGATATTTAGCCCCAACAAAGCCAAGAGTGTAAGAGCATTTTTTTACCTATTGCGAACATTTTCCTATGTGTCCTGTTACTCCCCAGGAAGCAGGAGCTCCAGGCACAGGAGCCTGCAAGTGGCTGGGCTGCAGGCAGTATCACAGGGTATCACCTGGGCAGCCTCACCCCATTGAGAGTGACCTGGACTTGAAGCTGCCAGTTCAGCTCTGGCACAGTCACACTCCTCACAAATATTGAAATACAAACCAGAAAACCCAAGCCACACCTCTTTATTTCTTGACAAGTACTTTAAATAGAAATACTCTGACCTATTTTTTTAAACATTACTCCTATCTTGATATTCCCATGTAAAAAAAAAAAAAAAGCTGTGTGTCACTCTTTGCAGTATCCCTGTTCTTGAAGGCTTAGGGCTGGATTCAGCCCAGCAGCCCTATTCTGGCAAATAGCCACCCAGCAACACTGAAAGCAAGGGTTATTTGACAATGGCTCAGAGCAACCCTTTTCAAGCCTTGAAGAGCACAACAACTCAAATAATAGTCACTGCCTGCTTTGCTCTTTTCATGCTCTCTCCTAGCTTGGCACTGTAATAATAAAAAGCCTCCTTTAGAAGATAATGCACATTGTGTGTTGCTCACCCTTTCTGTAATTTGTAGGAGCTAAGGACACCAGGAAAGTCCAAGAGAAACAGGCATTTCTGCTGCATTTGAAAATACCTTAGCAAAGTCTTCTGATAGATTAGAAGAAAAAGTAAGCAGTTTTAATGCAGTACCCAGGCATCATCACCCATGTCTGGTGTAGAATGTCAACGAAGCCAATCTTGACGAAGGCTTTGCCTGTACTGTGCCTGGTGCCTCTGTGCCTCAGGGCAACAGAGCAGAGAAGGGAAACCCTGAAGGGGTGAACGCCTGAGGGTCAGTGCTCAGCGGGGCAAGAGCCTGGCCCAGGAGCACCCTCAATACTGGCTGTCGGTGGGCAAAGCTCTCTCCTTATGTAACAATCTGAGGACTGGGTACAGCATCCAGCAGAGCAGAGCATCTCTCATGTTTTATGGAGCCTCTGTTTTTGCTTCCCACCAGCAGCACCCCTCACACACAGTGCTTTCCTTGTTCCTCTGAAGCAAGGACAAGCTTTTCCTTCTTCTCCCACTAATGGTGGAAAATCCATAAGCCAACATTGCAACACTCGTCATTACAAGATGGGAGCTTTTCTCCTGACTGAATTTCTTTATATCTCTCTGAGGCATTTAGAGATGGGAAGGGAGCTGCGTTTTCCTGATACCCTGTCTGATGATGTGACAACCTGGTCTATCATCAGAGGGCAGATGTTTTCTGCAGCAGCTGGGGAAAAGTAATTAGTACAGCAGTGGTATAAGCAATCCTGCATTGTCTGTTCCTCAGCAACAGAGGCCTTAGGCTTTGGTTGCCTGAGCAGCAACAGGAAAAGTGAGGGAGTTCAGGGGATCTATTACACCAGCCTGAATTTAGCTTGCAGCACAGTTTGATCATTCAGCTGATTGAAAATACCCATCTTTGACCTCACTTGCTTCTCAGTTAATGCCTTCTGCTCCTTCTTTGTACCAGCATAAGTAAACCAGAAGCCTTCTGGAGGGGAAAGCAGAGGTTTGTAATCTGCTGTGCAGACTGTAGTAGCTGGACTCAGAGGGGCAGCCCCTTGCCAGAGTAGATTTTGTTTTGTTTTACATGGGTTACAGCTGCTACGGAGCAAACTTTTCTCTCATTCTCTTATTTGCATAGCAGGTTGCAAACATTTCAGGCTACTTCAAACAGCAGTCTGGTTGAACATTAAATCCTTACCACCAAGAAATCTGTCATTTGGCAGATGAATAACATCATTGCTAAAATTTTAAAAGAAATAATAAATCTTCCACCCTCTGTGTCTTAACAGCTATCCTGAGTCTGTGGAGCTCACAGCTGTTTTCCTACAGATTTATGCAGAGAACTAATGTACATGTAAATCTCTTCCCCATATATGCTGCCTCCTCCTGTGTTGAGTCTTGGACTTGGTATGAACTGACATAACACTCAGACCTTTTTAGCATTGATTGAAGTGACTGTCCACTGTGAAGCCACTTCTCTGTTGGGTCTCCCTGAATTGGGGGAGGAATAAAAACTAATTCAAAGATAACATTGCAATCAGTAATAGATTCATACTGATCAGATTCAGAAACATTCACACTGAAAGGCTGCAGACTGTTGCTCTCTCTGCCTAACTGCTGTTACATAAAATGATAGAGGATAAGGGCTTTGTATCTGTATAGGATCTTCCAAACAGAGGTCCTTATAATTCTGCCAGGCTCTCATCTCACTCATTTGAATATTGCCCCTTGTCTTGAGAAGAAGCATAAATTTCAATTTGCTGTAAAGACTTATTACTATCCTGTAGAGAATTTTCATTACATGTGATACAAGTGCTGCTCCAGGTTTACTCTTGGGGTTTCAAGATTTCAGAACAGACTATAAGTGCTAAGAGAAACAACTTCATGATAGAACACAAGTCTAGCAAAAAAAGGAATCATTGAGCCACATAAGGGTATAAATGCAGACTACCAGGCAGACTAATGTCTGGATCTGGTGGTTACTTTCAGCCGGGATGGTATCACCCTGCCCACAAAGCTTGCCATAGAGGAGCTGCCACTCCCTGCTTCTGTAAAAGCAGAGAGGGGAAGGACTGGATCTCCCTCCTCCTGCCTGTCAGAGCCCAGCTTATTAAATCTGAGGCTGCTGACACTGCAGCAGAGCTCATGAGTGGATGCCCAGTATGCACTGCCCATGATTCAGGATGCATCTGGAAGCATATGCATCTTCCAGGAAGACCATGGAAGTGTAGGAATGCTCAGTGACTTCAGTCTTGGGTGTCCAGGAAAGATGAAAGAAGGTGAGAGCTGTAGTGCAGTGTGGCTGCAATTTCTTTAACTCCAGCCATGCAGAGGCTGTTCATTTATAGAACAGCACCGTTCCTCTCTCACGTGTGCCAATTCAGGGAATGAAATTTCTTCCAGTACAAAAGGACCTGTTGCCTATTTACTTTTTCCTTCTCTGCTGAATGAATTCAAATGCAGTGCTCACTCAGACTAATACCTTGAATGTAAACTTTATTTCACTTTCAAGAAAGGGTCAAAGACTTGATCTGTTTCTTGTAAGCCATCATCATAGGCAGCCTGTTTTCCAGTATCAGCACATCCCCAGGATGGCAAATACCTGCAGTTCGTTTACCAGCCTCTAGCACTGACAAATCAGAAACTACGTCCAACTTTAAATCCACTACAGATTACTCTGGGCCTGAGACCAAGCAGTATACCCTGTCTCAAGCACCAAAGCAAGAGAGGAGCTCCACCCTCCAAAACCAATATAGCCTGTTACGACCTACATACTGAAAAGCATCCCCTGGCACTTGCATGCTGATTTAAACTAAATCAAGATTTTGATTAACTAAAATTAAGATGCTTAGGGCACAGAAGAGTCCCGTTCTACTTCTTGCTTCATATTGCACCAAAAAAAGAGAATGAGGAGAGATGCCTTTTGTTTTCTTTTTGTTGTTTTTTGTTTTGTTATCACAGTATTACATAGAGAAAACTAATCCCTTTCATTTAGCAAATCCATTTTGTTTCTTGGAGGGTTAAATCCTGCTTGCCTCAAACAAATGAGTAATCCAATTGGCTTGAATGTGACAACTCCCTAAAGGCAAATAGGGTTTGACTCCCTCCAGAATGCAGTACACAGATTTTTGTGAATGAGCTGTTTGAAATGCTGGATACTTTTTGTGCTAGCTCTGGTGCTGCCCCATAAACCCATGGCTCTGTCAGCCAGTTTTTCTTGTGCTAAAGGTTTAAATGGCTTCCTATGGCTCTAAATTTAAAACAGGACCTGTAACTACAACTGATAAATTCGACCATGTTGGTTTTGTCAGAGGGAGACAAGAGGGAGGAGAAGGAAGCAGTCTGTGAAGGCAGTAGTTAGGGCTAATTTACCGGATGTTTTAATTTGTTGAAAACCACATAATCTCCTAGGACTTTTGCAAAACTGTAAGCTCTCGATCTCTAACATGAGTGATTGATGAGATCAA
Organism: Daphoenositta chrysoptera; assembly: GCA_013397915.1. NCBI lineage: Eukaryota > Metazoa > Chordata > Aves > Passeriformes > Daphoenositta > Daphoenositta chrysoptera. The sequence goes on along the minus strand of VZRO01001161.1, from coordinate 81,140 downwards.
GAGTGATTGAGCCACAGTGTGTAAACCTCCCCATTTTGCTAACACCAGGGGGTCTCTCAACTCCTCACTGACTGAATTGCTGTATTCCTATTAAGACCTTTCACAAGAAAGCAGACATTTTTATCTGTCTCACATTTGCTACTGACAGTGCAGGCTGTTTTCAGAGTGCCTGAATTTCTCTTTTTTGACACCTCTGGTTACTTCACATAAGACAACCAGACCCCTCCCAGCACCCACCTGCAATGCCTGCACCACAACAGAAGGGAAATCCCTTGACAAAAATATTCACACTGGAAGGAGACCAGATCAAGAAGGTAGTCAACAGTCCATATGCATGAAAACCATCCAAGGAAAATAGCTTCAGTGATCTAACTTTGAGAGCTGAAAAAATGTGGAAAAATCACCCATTCACTCTTTAAAAACAGTCAGATGCATAGAGGCACTGAGTCTAAATAGCAAGGAAGAGGAGAGAAAATCACAACAAATACTGTGCCAAACAAATTTGATGTTGATTTAACTAAGCCAAAAGACAGACTTAGTGCCACCAGACAGAATTACATGCCCTAAACTCCTATTTACTTGCCCTACTTGCTAGAAGTGCGGTCTCCCACTGCCCCATATCTTTTAACAGGTAGCAAGGATCAGGCAACTTGCATTTTTAGGAGAATATTTTTACCCTCTAATTTATGTATTTTTTTAGAGTAAAGCTTACAGAAGGAGAGGGGGAGCAGAGAAAGTTGTTATATAAGCAGTGAGGATAGGGAGTTCTGATTAGGCTTGTACTCTGGGCTGCAAAATAAATAATCAGATAAAATGAGGATGCAAGTGCTTACATCAGGACTGAATATAGCTCAGGGTTTTGCTTCCTGGGCACTTCCTCCCTGATAATACAGGTACAGGGAGGGTATTGCAAACTGGCATAGTCATTTTAAACATGTGCTGTTCATGACTAAATTCAAGCACTGTATTTTAAAGAAAAATCTTTGTATTCTGGATTGGCCTCAAACCAAAATGCTGGATGTGAATACCTCCCGTCTGCTGTACAAAGTTTGATTTAGGACCCCTTTGGAGCAAAGGACTCTGTATTCCAGTGCTCTGCCCAGGCTGTGGGGGTGACAGCAACTACAGCCCTATGGCAGGAGGAGGGCATTGTGGTCAATCTTGTCCTGCCCTTGGCAGAAAAAAAAATGGTGCAAATTTAGGGCAAGTTTTCAGGCTGTGCCATTCTCTTCAGAGAAATTTCCCAGGCAGGACTATGCAATCCACAACTGTTTGAAGAAAACTGTTGCACATCTTCTTAAATTACTTACAAGGACTTTGATTTCAGTAATATAATAGCTTTCGGTTTGGTAAACATGAAACAGAATCCCAAGCCTTCAAAGAGCAAATATCATTGGAAAAAAAGACAGAAGTCATCCATGAGCTAATTTGAGATAGTTCTCCAGAGTGTATTTTTCTAAGATTTTTTTTCCTCCAGTCTAGTCAAATGTGCTATTAATAGATCTCAATAGAAAAAACCCCATGAAATTAAAATAATCCAAATCTCATGGTACGATCTGAAATGCTCTCCAGTTCCACGAAGTGAAACTTGCCTCCCCAACAGCACGTGGGAAGCCCTGTGAGCCTGGCTCCTGCAGGGACTGTGTCCCACAGGGGCAGTGTAGAGGTGGGCTGGGGTAAGGCGAAGCTGCATGAAGCTCTACAAACCCCATCCATGTGACTCTCCCGTATCTGGGGGGGCTGAGGGTGTTCTTTGTCACATGGAGGGCATTTCCAAGCCACCTTCTGGGAAATTACTGCCTCAAATCTTGTTCCTTGGAACTAGGTCTTTCAAATCCCCTACTTAGCCCTACAAATCTTTAATCTTATAAAAACTTTTTAAATCTTTGTTTTAAAGTCTATAAAAGACAAAACAGTGCTGAGCCGCACTTTCCTGAAATCCTGTTGATGTAAATTGGAGTGAGGTACCACTCTGCTGAAGGTGATTTAAAGGAAAAGGAAGAAGACAGGACATTAACAGTTACAATCATGACTGTTTTAAGGTTAAAAACTTGTGCTTTGAGAATTTGCAGTGTAGGAAGAGTGAAACAGGGTTGTAACCATGAACCCAGCTAGTCAGCCAACAGGCTGCATTTGCAGAAGATTCAGTCCAGTAAAAAACTATTGATTTCTTTCCTGTGAAAAACAGAGGCAAATATTTCAGTAAAAACTTCCCTCTTTTCAACAAATACAAGTCTAGAAGTATGGGATTCTTTTCCAATGTCAACTGCCAGTAAGTACCGTAAACATGGGCGAGAACAAATAGAGGAATGAAAAACAATCTTTTTGCTGGAAGATACCAAGAGTTCAGCTAAGATGTCTGAGCACATTTGGTGGCCAGTGGTGCTGCTGGATTCTAATCTTTTCCAGATAACTCTTGGAGGAAAGAAAGCTTAACCCCATTTGACCTATGCTTACTCAGGGTGTCTTTTCCACTCCAGCAGCTTGAGCCACATACAAAGGACCTTTTTGCAATGATTTTGATAGATTTTCAGGGAAACAAATGTGTCTGATTCTGAGGGAAGGCTGATGTGGTTTGTGCCTCTGGAAGTTGACTTGCAGTTCCGTTAACCCCAGTTGCAGCTGTTGAAGTCTGTTGTGCCAAAATAATGAAATGCAGCCCTGATTTCCTTTCTTCTGGGTCAGGTCTTGACAGCGAGTGACATTCTCAGCTCTGAGAGCAGCTGGGGTCACTGGCTCTCAGAGAATTAGGCTCTCTGTCTCCTATGGAAAGTCTTCGGTATGTTGTGGTTGTTGCTTTGATTTTCTAGTGATGTGTATTTTTATACATGTCTGTAAAAACAAACACAGTTTGCCCTACTGCCACACAGATCCTTTGCAATCCCTTGTCAACAATGTCAAGCCAATGTTACACTCAAGCCCAGGAATGACTCATTTTTTACAACTGTGGTCTTCTGAGAACATTACAAAGGCTGCAGCAGAATGGTTTAATTCAGAAGTATTTCCTGCATCACCATCAGTGGCTTATTTTTCCTGGGTCTCCATTTCCTTTGCTTTTCCAATAGTTTGGGTGTTCTATATTTAGCCAGTTACTGAAGCACATGTGGGTAACTGAACTAAGTGCTTATACAAAGGCTTTTCCCCTGAATTTTTGCCTTCATAGTGGAACCTCCTGTAATTTTACTGTCTTATTACTCCCACTCATCTCTGCTGACTACAGCTGTATAAGATTTTAGCAGTGCATATTGTATTTTTAATTCACTGTGTGCCTCTCCCTCAAACGAGAAGCAGATGACATCTGCTGCCAGGGTGACTCAGCACGCGAAGAACTGCAATCGCAGCCTATCAGCCTATGCTAAATGACCTGACCCATTTATACTTTGAAAGTCAGTCAAATCTAAATGCCAGATACTAGATTAAGGTGCGGGTGGGTGGGGATTGGAATGAGCCTAGGAGAGGTGAAGGAGGGGACAGACGGTGTCCCCGAACTACACAGGAAAGCGCCAGAATAGGGACCAATGCAAGATGATGCCTGGACCCCTACCCTGCCGTCCTGGGCAGGGTGTGTGCTGGTTTGTAGCCCACCCAAAAAACATTGCAGGCAAAGGTGTTACTGCAGTTGGAGGGGGAGAGAGAGATATGCAGGGGCAGACTGGGGGAGCCTGTATGAACATGCCTTCTGCTGCAGGAAGTGTAAGAGAAGGGAAAATGACTGGTTTCACAGGTGGCTCAGAGAGGATGGCCTCCGGGCAGTAGAAGCTTGCAGGGAGCAGTTGCTCACTTTATCTTCAGCAGTATTTTGGGAGGGAGAAGAGAGGGTACAATGCAGCACAGGCTTTGGCATATGAACAAAAGACATTAGGTAGTCAGCAGTTAATGCAGTGAAAAGGTGCTTCCTTGCCTTTGTAACAATGGGTATTCATTTCTAAGTGGACAAGATCTTTGAAGGGATAAGAGATTAACAATCTAATGCTTATTGGTCTGCCAGATCAAGTGTAATTTTCCAGTACTGTTTATCAGTGTCCAGACTTGTTTTTCATAGGAATGTAATGTTTTTACAAGGTCATGTTTGGCAGCTGAGCCTCGAAAGGACCTGTATGTGTGAAGATGATTTTAGCCTATCCACTGGAAGGTGCTGATTGTTTACAAGACTGTTACAGGGAAGCTGAGCCTAGTGCTGCTTTTTTTGTGTATGTCACAATATTGTCATATACTTGTTGTATTTTCCTTCAGAGTAGAAAGAGCTTTCCATGGATCTCTAAGCTAAACATCTCTCTGCAAACAGAGATGAGCAAACTAAACCAAGAAATGATTCAGTGGTTTTCTCGAGTTCACAGAATGATCTGGAACCTATTCCATGTCTCTGGTGGAAGATGGCAGGTTTTGTGGCTGAACCTCATGGCAGGAGTCCTTTACCCTTCCTGTGACCTAGGAGCTATATTACAGCTATGTCCTTCCATGTGTCCATCTTTTTGTTTAAAGAAATCAGGATGAGTTCTAAATTTGCGTTGATTGTGTTTGGAAGAATAAATGGCTGAGGTGAAATGCTCAGGAGCTCCTTCAGAAGTGAAAGCATAAAGAATTTTCAGGTTCTGTTCTTCATTCAAAAGGCTCTTTTGTCTGCTAGTAATGTGAGTCCAGTTTCAGGGGTCTCCTTTTTTAGGAGCAAAAGGTCCTAGATTACTTTCCCCTCAGATCATTTGCAGAGTACTCTGTGAGTCCTGGTGGCTTTGACTGTACAGCGTTTCAATGTGTGAGTGAGAAGACGTGGAGGCAGCTGGCATTCATTCCAGAAATACGTGGGCACTGGGCTTTGCCAGGGACACGCCTGGGAATGTCTCAGCTCTTCTGCTGCAGGGATGCAAAAACACAGGCTGTTTCTTCCTTAGAGCTGGTTAGTTTGATCTGCCAAACTCACCTAATTTTCCTCTTGGAAAATGGTTTTGTGCTTTAAAGGTCCTTTCCCTTCAAAGGCGTCTGAGTCTTAAAGCAGACTTGGTTAGAGAATGCTCTGGAAAAGGAGGGCTCTGGGCCATGATGTGCGTGACAAAAGACAGCCATAAAAAGGGTTTTAATTTCAAAATACCACATCACATGCATTACGAAATGATATAAAAAGCTACAGCTGCTCTGCTAATAATACTCTACATGCTTTAAAATTAAACACTTTATGAACCTGCTATCTTTCTTAGACATCCTTTATCACAATCTCAATGTAGCAGCCTCAAGCTATCTACATTATCATATCAATAAAAAAGTGTCCATCTTGCTGTCTCTTCCACACAGATAGCCTTTATTAAACTAGCAGCCCCTCTGCAGTCAACTAAGCCACTTGCATGCATGAAAAAGTTTGCAGTGAAATTTCAAGGGTCAGTCCCAGCTTTCATTTTGTTTGATTATGTTTCATGGACACATACATTCAGCCATTTCCCAGCCCTTATCTATAAAGCATCCACTCCTCTATTTACATGGGAAGGAATTAAGAAAAGAGCAAACTACAACATGAGGGCGCTTCAAAGGCAGGGAACAGTGCTATCTGCAAAGAAACACATACCCACAGCCTGCTGCCCATAAGGAGCAGTCTGAAAAGACTAAAGCAGCACAGAGGGGAAAAGTAACACGGAGAAGGCCAGCTATGTCTTGAGGCATGGTTTCAGTTGTCATGTCTACTGTAGTATAGAAGATACACCTCATTTTCATTAGGATGAAGAGAAGCTGAGCTGCCAGACAGTCCCTTTAGATTCTGAGTGCACTCTCCAAACACAACATGTAATGAATGCATGAAACAGTTCTACTTGAACGGTGCAGCCGTTCACAGCGTGCAGTGTGAGTACCCTGTGCCTTCATGGCCTGCTCTGATGCAGCTCTCATGTCTGAGCCTGTGTCACCAGGGACTGGAAGGGATGTTGGCCACTGCCCAGCCCTTCCAAACCCTATGTAAGGATGACTGAGGACAAGACGTGTGTCAGAGCTCTAAGCTTCCCATCGGATCATTGAAACTTGAGATCTTTAAAGAAAAGTGAAAATACAAACTGTGGTAATTCAGTAGTATACCACAAAAACATTGTGTGAGCTGTCTTGTAAGTAATCAATACTGAATGTCACAATGAGCCCTTCATGGTTTCAGAAATACCATCTGAAAGGTACAAAGCACTCAAAGGATTAAAAATAATCTTTACATGTCCTGCTAAGATAAACGGGGGATGTTTGCAGTAGGTTCATCCTGTTGTGTTACACTCAGGCTGTAGCACACAAGACAGCGTTCTATTGTCTTATACTTCAAAAACCATATTCTCCTCCACCAAAACAGGAATAATTCTAATTTCAAATTAACAACCCCATCATCATATTAAGGTGAAAAAAAAAAACGAGTCACGGTACAGATTGCTTTTTCTTCAAGTAACAACTTTCTATATTTATCCCTGAAGTTCTCACACGGAGTTGATCTGCTGGGGAATAAACTGTACATCAGCGCTGGAAAGCCAGGAATTAGGCACACATGAACAGATCACATTAACGCATAATTAGCACATAATTTTCTGGAGATCCCATATGGCTCCAATCATATCATTGCCAGCAGCAGCACATCATATCATCCCAAACAAGCAGGTCAAGCCCTGACCTTTTTCTAGGATACATGTTTTGACAATAAGAGATATTATTTTAGGCTACAAATAGATTTATGGTGTAATTCATGACCCAGTTTTGGTTGGTTTTTTCTTCCTTAAGAGTGAATGTTCTCTTTGATGATCTTGCTGGTGATGTCTGCTATCTTGCTGCTGTGGCTGACAATAACAAAGCCGACTAGATCACCAGCTCAGTCTTACAACTGAGTAAGAGTCTGGCATTTAACCAGCTCAAATAGTGCTGCACTGGCTGCAGGGCACAGGAAAAAAATGCAAATATTTCAGCTGTGTAGATGGCTATACAAATAGCAAAGCAGACAAGGCAGCCCCATCTGTGAAGAAAAAAGATGTGTCTGATGACCTCCTTCCTTCAAGTTAAATAAGTAAAATCTTATCCTGGGTTATTGTCACAAGTTCCTCTCCTCTGTGAATGTGCACAAAGGGCAGTGCACTATATCTGCAACTTGGCAGCCTGACAGAGAGGATGTTCTGCGGTCGGGTCTCGCTGTGCCCTGTCTGAGTGCCTGCTGTGTGTGTGGTCAAGGTGCCAATGGCTGACTGAGGACACAAGGCACAAAATGCCAGTTCAAGCCACCACATTTTCTTCCATTCTGCCTCTGCTCCTCAACCAGCATCTTTGATGTTGCCATTCCATGTTGACGTTCCATGTGTTTGCTCTACCTCCCTGTTGTGCCCTGTTTTTCTTGCACTCTCATTTTTTTCTTGAGGGAGCACTGAAGTTTGTCAGGACAAGTGGCAGCTACCTACTCTCTGCTGCATGTCCAGTACTTTGGTCATTCTCCCTTTTTTTGGCAAGGTAGACTTGGACGTTGGTGCGTGATAGACGTTTCTTTGCCCAGTTCTGTCTATCAAGTTGGCACAATTAGCAGTCTGAGCTGAGATATTTTTGGCTGACAGTGTTCCAATGTGCAATGCATAGTGCAATTTACTTGGCTTTGCTTCTTCTCACAGAAATTAATAAAATTCATACGATGCTTCTTGCCTGTCAGGAAGCTATACTCTGCATTAATCTCTCGATTGGGAGACAGGCTATGTGACAGAAAAGATTAATCCTAACCACAAATAACACTTCCTGTCTTTAAATAGTTTCGGTAGATAAATAACTTCTATAATGAGGCACTATCCCACAGTGGGGTTTTGGTCTAAGCCAGGAACTTTTGAGTTTTAATTCTGGCTTTCAGATAAAATCTCTTTGTGGAGAAGCCTGGTTTTGGGTTTTTTTGGGGTTTTTTGACAGAGAAGGTACACCCTCAGCTTTTTTCACACTTGTCAGAAGTTCCAGCTCTTCAGCACCTACAAATGCATCCATGCTTCTCTTGCTACTTCTTTTCCTATAACCTAGTCATAGAGTTTTCTCTGCAGATGTATTGAAAGGATAAATTACCCAATGTCAGAAAGATTTCTGGAGATGCAGGTCATGGCTTGAGGCAGATTCAGTCATGCAGAGTGCTCAGAGGTTGCTCTAGGGAGCCTGCATTGTCATCATGGTCCTCACCAGTACTCAGTATTTACCTGTAAAATGTACCCAGCAGACCTCATTCTTGAATCTGGGTCACACCAACATTAGCTAGTACTCATGGGTAAGATCTGGTCCAAAATCCATCAATATTAGAAAAAGTCTTTCCTATGTTAAGTGGGTTGGAGTCAGGGCTTTGCAGGATGCATGAACCCCAGCCTTCCCCAATTCTGAATAGCACAGTGATGACCTAACACACAGCTGCTTTCTAAGAGCTTTTTTTTACACAACTGGGAAAGTCTTGGCTTCTAGAATATAAAGGACCTTACCATAGGCACTGTCCAAGTGATATTTAAAAAATAGGATTGAGACTCCTGCAATCTCTTGGCAGTACTTGCTATTTAAATCCTTTTTCAAACCCCACAAAAATAGACCATGCATTGTAGTGATTTTCCTCAATTTCCTTCCACCAGAAAAATCAGGGAGAGGGGGCTGTGACCACCAGGTCTTGGGGTTGGGGCAGAAATAAACAGAAACAAAAAAGGTTGTGTGTAGGAATCTCATGCCTGCCAAGACATTTCAAAATAAGGATTGGTGATGAGATAAATTCTTTGAAGGAACTTGTATTTGTTTAAGGGACCTTTTCTATTCTAGCATGAAAAATAAATGGGCTGGAAGTTCATACTAAAGAAAGCTGTGCAGATGCAGGAGTATCACTGAGGCTCCAGAAACACTGTGACTGTAATTTTAACTTTAAACTAGCACAAAATTACAATCTCCACATCCCTGTGGCTGTGCTCCTGCTTCTGCTGGGCCCCGAGCCAGCTACACAGCATTGCAGAGACTTGCCTGGGACTGCTGGTACCTCCAGTACAGTACTTCATTAAACACAGGCCAAAGTATCAAGCAAAGATTGGTTTCTGCATCCATAAAACTGGTAGCCATGAGCAGAGCTGTGTGTGATGCTCTGATTAGTGTTTGAAGTAATAACCCAATATTCTTCCTTAATGGTGAGAGAATGGACTCTGTGGTGGTGAGTGTGAAGTAGTGCCGTGGCTACGAGCACTCTTCTAATGCACCATGTGACAAACACAAAGATGAAGCCAAGTTCCACCCTGTGGTATAATGATTTTTCCTGGTGCAAATGCAGGCACAAAGATCTCAATGACTGAAGGGAAGTGGTCCGTGACCCTTTTTCAGAGCTAAATGGGAAATACGAACCAGTGCCTCTCCCTCTGTACCCTCAAGAGGAGCCATATAGTAATGGTTAACCAAAAAAGCAGATCACCTGTTTAGCCTCCCAGGCCAAGCAGTGAGAAGCAAATAAGGTTTCTGTTTCATGGATTAGAAGCAGGGAAACTCTTATCTGTGTTTGCTTTTGGCTAGGCATTTACTGGCAAGGGACTTGGGCAATGTGATTGAATGACTGACCATGCCAGTTCAGTCCTGCATGTGAGCAGCTGTTTGAGGTGATTTCCCCCAAACCTTCAGCCTTCCCCCACTTAGAAGTCCAGACAGCAGGGCTTCAGAGCATTGAGGCTCCAGGCACTCAGCTCTTTGCAGAGGGCAATGGTTCCTCTGCCCAGGATGGAAGCTGTGCAGCTACTTTTTCTGCTTTGATTTTTTCTTTTAAACCAAATGGACCAAATAGCATTTTGATAACAATTGCATTCAAATTGAATGAAAATGCTGACTCCTAGGGCTAATATCCATGAGAACATTTTTGTAGAAAGGGTGTCCAAGACGAGTTCTCAAACCAAGTTCCTCGGTTGGTGGCCTAGGCTACAGCTAAGGAATCTCAGTATAAGGGTTAATGTTTTTAGAGGCATTGGGGGGTCAGCATAGGAATCATTTATCTTCATTAACTGTAACCTCTAGCACTAGATCAGACATCCTACTTAAAAATAGGCTTTAGATACTCTGACTTTTCACTCTAGCAGTTAAAATTTAAGCTCCAAATATTTAAATTCCTAAATATAAGTGGCCTGCTTTTCCAGGGTATTAAGCATTTGCAATGCCTATTGATTTCAATGAGAATGTGGGTGCCTGTCAACCCTTTTGGAAAACCAGGCCATTGCATTTAGTCATTGGCACACAGATTAGTAACTTTAAGCAGCCAGGTTTGAGACCTTTTCTAGCTTCATGCGGTTCTGCTTCAGCTTTAGCAGAAACTCACTTCCAGGAAGTGAACCCTTAAGTACCCTTGGCTTGCCCCGTTCCAGCCCTATCTTCCATGCTGTGGTAAGTATTTACTTGAGGCTGATTTTGCAGAGGCAAACAACAAAGCCACATAAATTTAAAATACTACTTGAGTGACCTTATTGTTATACAACAATTAATACGGAGACAGAAGGGAATTTGTGCTGCAGGACTGCTCTCTTTAGTACAGATGACACATTTCAGTGGGAAAGGCAAAGTTAAATGCATAGTAAAGTCATAGTTGAATACAAACACTGGGTTCCAGGTATATTTGGACTGTATCAGAAACTAAATAACACTAGAAAATTAAAAATGAGCACTGTTTCTCTGCTGTAATCTAGATTTATTGTGCTAATCCCACATGACGCTTGATCAGAAAGGAACAGAAATGGATGTAGCAGGAAACTATGTGCCAAGTCTGTCCTAGATTGAATCTACCAACTGTTCAAACACAGTCCTACTGCAGGGACAACTAATGCAAAGGAAAATAAATATACTTCAACCCATATCGCTTACACTAGCACAGCATTAGCCACAGTGACCAAAATAGTTTCCTCCAAGGACACTCACTTATATGTTAGAGCTATAAATGCTGCCAAAATTTCCTTTTTCTGACAGATACTCATATAATGGCACAGGCTTTCAGTGGATTTAGCCTTAATCTTAGACTTTCAGAGAGAATTAGCAGCATGTGTTGCTTATATACCTTTCCTTGCCGTCTGTGGATTCTTTAGGTTCAAAGGAGGCAGCAAATATATCAACACTTAGGGAGCCATTTGGTTCTTGAAATCCTAAAGTTGGAAGCACTTACAGAAGGTTGCAAATAGTCTCAACCTTCACACTGGAGTGAATGATGTATATTAAGATGTCCAAAAATGGGTCAACAGAAACAGAAAATTGATTAGATATACCTTCCAGAAAGCAAGGGTAAGATGGGGACAGAGCAGGTGGGGTTAGGGATGTTTTAGAGATCAAAGGATGGGGCAGAAGGAGAGTTGTCTTTTTTGAAAGGAGGGCATTTGTTTCCAAGGGTTAAGTCTGAGCTTCAGTACGTACACTGTTCTGCACACAACTTTCTGACCAGCAGTAATTCAGGCTCTAGCTACGTTCTCATCTGGAAGAGAAGTTATGCTTCTTCCTTCAGTATGCCCCAGGATTCTTGCGAGTCCACTGTCACATACTGGAAGGTGGAACTGCACAGGAGCAGTCGGACGAGCAGGGAGTAGGTAACAGCAGTTCTGCTATCAGCTGCTTAACACAAGGCACTACAATGTTACTCAGTGAAATGGAAATCGAGAACAACAGCGATGTGGGCTTGGCATGCTGAGAATCTGGTTGCAATTTGACACTTGTATTTAGTGGCAGGATTTCTATTTAGTTAGCTAAAATTGTTTACAATGGTGTACGAATAGCTCAGAACACCCATTTTTCTGACTTTTCAGACACAGCCATAATGTTTTAAACACAGGTGTTGGGCTCAGTCTCACGTCTTTGACAACGTACACAACGAACTCATGACATAGTCATAGCTAGATCCTAAGTAAACCTGTACAATAAACATGCCCAAGCAAACAAAAGACAAGGAACATATGGGGTGCTGCTGGGGCTGGTTTCTGGTTGGTTGTAAAACAAAACCCAGAGTGAGCACCACTCATAAACTATTTAAAGGAGACGCAGCTGCAGTCTGAATCTTCACTTCCCCAGCCTGGCCCAGCTGGACGGACCTTACGCACCACCGTTTTTTGGCTGTGGTAGAGGAGAGTTTCTCAGGAAGCAGCCAGTGCATTAAGAGCCTTGCCACATCCAGGGCATTAAGAGCCTTCCACATCCTCCTGCAGCTGCAAAGGGCCTGGCACCCCCCTCAGTCCACTGCTCTGCTAGCAGAGGAGCGGGCAGAGCAGGATGCTACAGCAGACATGCAGCCCAGCTTACAGAGCTGTGACCCCCACTGCCACCACAACACAACCTGCCTTGGGGATGGGCCTGCAGCTGCAGCCCAGATCCCCTTTCTGGTGAGACTGGAGCACAGCCCGTCACCTTGAATGTTCTCCAATGCATTTGTAAATCAGCAGGGGTCAGTCCCTAAAAGACCAGGCTTCTTTTGTACCATTTATTGTTGTACTGTATCAGAACTCAGGCACCAGTGCAAAAATTTTGTTCTGATGGAATAAGATGGAAGGAGCTATTTGTCTGGAGCTGCTGAAGCAGCCCTGCAGGAGCTGTCACTCTGGCCAGGTAGCTCAGTAGCTGAGGGTCTCCAGGCTGGCTCTTTAACCAGACCAGCTGTGCCCGAGGGCACCAGGCATGCTGCTCGCACACTGGCTGTTAGGGCAGCCGGTCTGTTGTACAGCTGATGCAGCCTGGATCTGTGGGACTTGCTGCCTGCTGCCTGAGTCAGTATTGACACCACAGGCATCACCACACCACAGCAGAGGTGTGGTAACCCAGGTCCTGCCTCTCCTCTCTGTGCTCTTTTGTGCCAGATACTCACACATATGTGACAGGGGACATATGTTTTACTAAAGAGCTGAAATGAGTTTTGACAATGAAAAAAGTGGAAAAATATCCTAAGGAGGAAATGGGAAAGGAAGGACAAGAATAGCAAAAATAAAAACAGGCAGTTGCACACATGGATTTTGTGCACTGTAAGCATTGGCAGATTGCTACTCTGAGACATTTGTATTCCTACTGGGTGCTTTGGTGGTGTCATCAACCTCACAGATGTCAAAATGGAGTTCATACGGAAGAGCTTTGTAAGGGACTATGCAGTGGCTTCATAGATTGGTCCAGAGAGTTTTTTTGAGGACACAAAGGAGAATACAGCTAGTAGTTATAGTTATACTAATCAGTAGAAGTGGAAGAAATGGTTAGATTTTGATGAGTTTTACAAGGTTCTGAAGCTTATGTGAAGAGGGGTACTGGGCTGGGCAAACTGGTTAACATTAATGGACCTCTGGGAGGATCTGGAGGACCTGGATGAAGTAGCAGGACAGCAGAATCACCTAGCATACAAGCATACACACAGCTCGAGAAAGAGAAGTGCCAGTAAGGTGCTTCCAAGGTGACCACAAGAACTCACTGAGGTTGGTAAACATGAACTGGGCTACACTAGCTAAATACAAAAGCACAGAGTTGCTGGGGGACCACGGGCTCTGTCCTTTGATCCTATTTTCACACTGTGTTATCCAGTTTGTTATTAATTGGCACATACAACAGATGTTGCAAGTTTTTTTGTATCTGTTTTAAGCTTAGTTGTCAGGTAAATAATCAGGAAAATCATGGGGTTTAAATCTAATTTCACAAATAACTTTTTATAATAAATATATAGATTTTTCTGATTGAAAATCTGTCACTTCAGTGCAGGCTTATGAGCTTTCCAGTTGCATTTATAAAAAGATGTTTAATAAGAAGGCAGCATGCAGTTATGATTGTAGTGTAACTTACAGAAAACCTCCCTGAGATAACATGAGTCAAAAAAATCCACTCTGTCTTCTCTTTCTCTACATGTACACATTGATACAGTAGAAGTGGAAAATGAGTTTCAAGACTTGAACAAAAGACAAAGTACCTTTCACTTAGTATAATTTTGCAGGATTTGTCTCATAACCTGTGAAATGTTATGCCTGTCAGTTCCTTCCTCAGAAAGCTTGTCCACACAGACTTAGAAGTAATCCCCTAATGAGCAATATAAGTGTGGTAGAGTAAGATGGAGGGGGATTTTATTTTCAGCTTTCTTAACACCATATGTTCACTTAATCCCAGTCTTCATTTATTTAAAGGTAATCCCTGAGTACTTGAGAACAAATTACATGCAAACATACATTATGGGTATGGGTGCCTCTGTATATAACACTGCACGTGTGTCTCAGACTAAGAGAAATCACATAGCTAAGGCAGTTGAATTTTCATATACAGATGCTCCTATCTACCTCAAAAGTACACATTAAGATTCAAGAAGGAAATTTTCTCTGAAGGAATTAGTAATGCAGATTGCTTGGATTTTTGCTCATCAAATCTTGAATAAAAATCTTCAAAGTTATTCTGAAGTGCCATTTAATTTTTCCTACCTCATCACTAAAATTATTCCAAAAATCATGACATTTCTCTCTGGTAAGTCCAGAAACATCACACAGACCACATTAAACATGCCAAAATGCTTATTTTCCACTTTTCAATTCAGAATGTGAGTTTTAAAATAAACTGTAGAAGTTTCAAAGTACAATGATAAAAATGCTGAAATGTACTGTTCAAAAATCTACCATCCAGTTATCTACAGCTGTTCAAAAAACGAATCTGAAACTTCCCACAACTATTTTCAGTCACTCACTGGATGAACAACTGCACCAGTTTAAACTACTTCTTTAAAAAAATGTTAACAGTCCAGCCAATGCCACTTAAGCAGTCAAGACAGAAATTCCAGTCAATCCTAATGTATGATTTACAGGATACACGTCAAATATTTCACATATGCATAAAAATGACCGGGAAAAAAAATAGTTCTGCTCTGTAAACATTTGGTACAGTTAAATAACAACTTCTGGAGAAAGCTGTACTTTCTACCTGGTCTTGCAACTTAATTAGTGCCAGCTGTCTCCTGAAATGAAAAGTCCATTTGAGCGGGTCCCTTCCCAGAATGAGATCTGAGGACAAGATGTGGCTGAAGATATTTGGGAAAGAACAGTTAATAGTAACTGGAAAAATAAACCACTGCCAGTACTGAGTATACCAGAGATGTGTCAGTCTATCTCTGCAGCTCCAGAAACTGTGTCACATTGCTGCAGTACATCCACACAAAGCTCCCCCTGCAATTATGGCCAGGGCATAAATGGGCTGGACTGAATTTCCCTCTGTAAAGAAATGAAACTAAATGTAGTCCTTTGGGTTTTCACAGTGATCTTTTTTGAAGATCCAAAATTCAGTTCTCTCTCAGGCAGCAATGCAACTGATAACTGTATTTTATTGTGCATTGATAAAATAATTTACACTTTAAGAATTATTAAATCACATCCGGCAGGTAATTATTTTGTAATGAGAAGTAACTGCATATAAAGTATTTGGTCTGGAAGGACATTTCAACATCTCCAACATTTACATTAAAATGCCCTTTTTCTACCTCAAGAAGCAAAAGATGTCACTTCTGAAGTGAGATGAAAGAGCATTTTCAGTGTAAAATGAGAAATGTTGTCATGGAGAAAGTAAAAATAAGTTAAAAGCAACCTGAAAGGTAAATGACTACTTGTTGCTTTTTACCAGTACTCTGTAATGGTAACCTAGATAACACGAACTCCAAAGATCTTCTGAGAAGTGCTTTCCAGCCTGACCCAGAGAAACGCCTAATGCAGGCCCCTCGATTATCCTGAGGCTCTTCCAGTTTGGTATCAAGTACAGCCTTTATACCTAAACAGTCAGTAAAGTTGTATCAAGAAGGCCATTGCAACAAGAGAAGAACTTTTCAGGAAAATTTTGAATCAAAAAGCAGAAGTAGCAAGTAGAAACAAACTGAGTTTCTTTTCCCTCCCCACTCTGCCACTCACCTCCCTCAGTATTTTAAACGTATTGTGGACTTGATTCTTTTATGCAAAGCAGTGGTTCTCAAGGCTGCAAAACTTCTGGTATTCTTCTGTCATTTCACTGATGTTAATAACCAAACCTCTGCCATTACACTATAGCAATGGGATCTTTTGAAGTGGTGATGTTTGCCACTATGCTTAAAATTCTAGTATTGTTTGAATAAATGTGTGGAAAAGAACCACTATTTGTATTTTAAGTGAATTATGTGCCAGAACCTCAGCATTTTTATGAATGAGTAATCTCATAGTTTTCAGAGGCATTACTCAAAGAAATCAAAGCTAAAGACTGTATTTATTTGTAGAGTTGTTTGCAAAATTGTTGCCATAGCTTTGGTTTCTTTTTTAGACCACACTTACCCTGTAATGATCTCTCCAAAAACTGACCATAACAGAGACAAGGTCCTCTACTTTAGCTTTTGTTTACATCATCCTCCTGTTGCTGGCACCTCGTTCCAGTTCATGTCACTTTTCCTTCCCCATGTTAATGGACATTTCCCAATTCATCTTCACCACTGAAATTTCTTTCTCTTAGTTTTAAAGGTACAGTCAGATAGGAAAGTAATGGTTCTTCTGTCTCCGGGAAGATGATGAAAAGCCTTGCTTTACAAATAGCCAGTGCATCTGCTGTGATTGGGACCCACACTGACATTATTTTCCCTTGTAATCATATTAAGTCAGCTGAAGGAAAAAGAAGGGCAGCAAGAGAGTATTAATAGATTCTTGGGGGGTGTGATAGATCTTAAGGCCTGTAGCTGTGCTGCAGAAAATCACTCATTTATTTGCCTTTCTGTAAGAGTCTCTAGAAATAGAAGCATTTTACATTATTTTGTTCCTAAGGATATAAAAATACATACATTCTAATTGCACTTTGGAGAAGGAAAATTAATAAAGACAACTGTGCCATTCCCCATTAGTGGAAATGCCTGCAGTTAACCTGCCTCAAGCACTTTCAATATCACTGAATCCCTTGGGTGGGATTTTCCAAAGTGCCAGCATTAGCTCAGCCCTGCTCCCATTAAAATCAATTACTGACTTCAGCCTGGGAGTAGAATCCAGAGAGTCCCTGTGGTGCCCTGTATGTTGGAAGATCCTAATCTGTGTGTGTCTTGTTCCTTCCCTATTTTTATGTGCATGGCTGCACAGGTGTGCAGATACATTCATGAGTGCCAGGGTTTGCCTCAGAGGACTTAAAAAGGAACCAGAAAGTTAACTGTGCAGAATAAAGAGTAATGGAGGGTAGTAGGGATCATGGAGGCAAGGGGAACTTCACATAAGATGAAATTTCATAAATTGTGTAGTGAAATCAGCTAATTGCAGACTCTATGCCCCAATTCATAGAGCAAAACCTTCCAGAAAACGTTTTCAATACGATTTCACACAGTATATTTTCTGTCTATGAATCCAATGGTCATGGCCAGTCATCAAGGCAAAGAGTTTGGTAGAATTAAAAAAGGGATTTAAGAAGCTTTGTGAGCAAAGACAACATTTGCAGCTGTATGCACTAGATTACAACAATTCAGGGGACAAACAAGCTTCCTGCTTCGGCAGCATAAGCTGATTGCTTTAAGGGTCAAGAAGAAATGGGTTTTTGGCATGTGTTAGCCATGCTGATTTATTGAGATGTGTGATGGGGTGGTTTGAGTTTTCATTAAAGGGAGTGATAATGATAATGAATGCTATAGATAGATTATTTGCTAGTCTGCAATGCTGACATTTCCATAAAAAGAGTATCAATAGTAAGTCTGTAATGAAGTTCCCTGCTAAGCAAGGGACTGATTTGGCATTGATGAGAGCAGAATTCAGACCTTGGCTATGATCAAGATTTCCTTTCTGGCTCTAGGGAAGCAGCTTATTCTCTCATCACCTGAGAAAGACAATGAATGCTTCTCTAGTTCTGAGAGGTGGAATAAAGGAAAAGTGCATAAAGAAAAGAGATGAAAATATTTTCATCCACTGACATTCTGTGCTTTGGATTCAGAGCTGTCATCCCACAGTAATTCATAAGTACTTTAGCTGGAATTAGTCAAGATTTTTCTCATTTACATTAATTAAATGAGTTCAGAAAACGGTCTTTGCATTCCAGTGTTTGTGGTGCTCCTCTGAACTTGTTCCCACATGCAAATAGGAGCATTCCTTCCCTACCAACAGTAGCCCTTAGAAAGCTTAGTGGCCTTAACCTAGAACATGAGGAGTATCTCCAATGGATCATGCTGGCTGGCTTGAAACCCCAGAAGCTCCTGTCCAAGTCCTCATTCCTGTTACAGGCTACTGCTGTCATTACACCAGTTGCTGCAAGGTCAGAACCCCTTCAAGACATCCTTGTTTGAGAACAGTAGAGAAGATCAGAGAAAAGACATTTTTAACATTAAGTCTGGATGAGCTGAATTATTGATGTTAATGGCTATGGGTGCTATACCTGTTGCTAAGAAATACTGTAATACTTTGTTGTAATTCCCATTTGGAAATGCCAATATAGCTAGGTGAGCAGCAGTAGATACAGTATAGGCTGAGCAAGCTATTGATGAACAGGAAAGGCTTTTAAATGATTTTGTGTCTTGAACCCTGTAGCTGGCAAAAGAAATTCCTAAAGAAGCTGGTGAAAAGAGTCAGACTGCTCTTCTTCTTGCTAGAGCTGGCAGGCATCATAGGTGCTTGAGGTTCCATGGTGGGATAGTTGCAAGTATATATAGATGTACCTATATTTGCACCCACATACAGTTTTGACTGACAGAGGCTGGATCAGACCCAGCTGGTCCTCACCAAAATATGAAATTTCTGCTGCACAAGTCATTGAGCTTTCGTAAGTCCAACAAAGCAATCAAAATGAGAGGTTTTTTGTTAATTTTGAACACTCATATTTCCAGCCCTTGCTTGGTGTGTCCTTCATGGAAATTCCCCCAACTGTTTAATGATGCAGAAGCATACGTAACTTTTGCTTACTTATATTTTCTTATTCAGAATTATTTAAATACAGAAAATAAAACCCTTGAAGGATTCAAAATTAAGCTCAGCTGCTAACAGTGCTTAGCTATAAGTAAAATTGAGACGGATAGACAGCATTTGGGGAGAAGAAAGGGTCAATTGCCATGGAATTATTGCCCTGATTTAAAAAATGATCAATTTTATACTTTCTCGTTTCAATGCAGATATACATTTAAGCCGACCTTTTAACCTACTCAAAAGGCTTCACTGATTTTTAAAAATTCATTAACTGTTAATTTTATTGGCAGATGTATGACTAAATTTCCTGTACTACTTTGAAAACTTTTACCCTACGTCTGCTGCAGGTATGTACTCTTTCCTTGGCCTGGGGGATGATTTTACATTAGTAACTTACGTATGTAATTGGAGAGTGGGTCTGTATGATACACACAGATCCAATCTGGTCCTCAGTCTTAAAATGGTCTAGCTCTCATCTCTACCCTGCATTAAATTAACTCTGTTGTCTATTGTCTGCTCAGGCTCAGGGACAACCTAGCAAGTTTGATACAAGGGAATAAATAACATTTCCACATGCCAAAAGCAGCGTTTGCAGCAGTCAGCTGCAGCCTCTTTTTCCTTTTGATAGAAGTTCATAGCTGAGGGTACGAAGCTTTGCACACTTCATGGCCATGCAGCTCCTGAGCTGCAGTGGTGCAGAACGCGACCTGGCAGCGTTCCCGTGCTGGGTCAGCGGCCACGGAGCTGCCACAAGGAACCCGGCCATGGCACACCCAGCTGCTCCTCGCACTGCCCGTGCGCTCCCTGCGCTTCCTCCCACCATCTCAGGTCTGCTTCTGGGGGAGGTGGTGTCATTCCAATCCCTTCGGGGTCACGGAGAATCAGCAGGAAAGCGTGGTGGGATTAATACAACCTGCAGACGAAGTCTAAACCTGCTGATCAACATCAGATTCATGGTCTCTGCCAGCTCACTCTCACTGCTGATATGCAGCAAGTGCAGAACAGCACTGGAAACTGAAGGACTCACCACTTTTATTAAATAATGTGAGCCCGGACACTTTTTAATTGTGGAACTTCACAAACTATGAAGCAGTGTATCAGTAGCAGTCTAGTGTTTGGAATGGCTGGATTAAAAATGTTTTGTTTGCAGCTCCAGAAAACTACTGTTGTCTCTTGGTGATGAATGTGTGTATTTTTATTCCATATTGATAATTTTTATATTTCTGCATCCATAACTTTGATCTCAACTTGTTTGGGATGTTGTTAATTGGCAACACTTTATTATGTTGTCCAAATTTGAAAGTGATCACATCTTAAGGATAATTTATATAGCAAAGTTTTTGCTAAATGTTAGAATTATATGGTTGAACTTTGTTTTTCAAATTACTTAATTGTATGTACACATGAAAATAGTTTTCTCCATGTACTAGCTTGTATTTTGAACAGCTCTTCATGTTGCTGTTGATCTAGCTTGTAATCTCGATGGTCAATTAGTACTTACAGCAGTAAAACGAGCATCATTTTACATAATTGTTCACATTTATGGAAAATACTGTGCTTTAACTGACAGAAGTTTTCTCCCTGACAAATACTGACATATAGAAGCTGATGTAAAACATGCCTGTGCTCTGTCACAATAGACAGCGGTTGCAGCACGGGGGAGCAGCACGTTCCCGGCGGAGGGCACCGTGGGTGCCACCTCTCCTGCGCTCTAGCTTGGAGCCCCCAGGCAATAAACTATTTAGGCGAATCTCCTCTCCTATAGCACTACCTCCAGTAGCAAGCAACGCGTTTATCCCATTTTATAAATAACTTTAAAATGTGATCTCGGCCCTGAAGCTGTGGTAGGGTGAGAAACGGGGGCAAACTCTCCACCGGGGCAGAGCGTAGCCGCGGCGGCGCGGTGCGGGGCTGGCCCGGGGTAAGCGGGACACACGACCGAGGATTTCGGTGGGATCAGGTAATTTGCTGACGACAGAAACCTTCGGTGATCGGAACGGGGAAGGTCCCCCAGCGCCTTTACCTGCGGAGGGAACAGCAGCCCCAAGCTGCCTGGGGCGCAGCTGTCGAGAGCGCGCTGGCCACCGCAAGGCGCGGGCGGACCCGCTCCGCGGGGATCGGCACCGCGGGGATCGATCGGCTCCGCG
>VZRO01001161.1:0-59928 GCA_013397915.1 Daphoenositta chrysoptera | reverse complement strand
GGCGGCGGTGCTGGGGCGGGAGCGGCGTGTGGGGAGCGGCGTCTCCGCTGCCGGGCAGGGACGCGCCTCGGCCGCCGGGCGGAGGTGGTTCCGCGCTCGGCGGAAACAGCGAACGGGAAAGGAAGGGAGCGGCNGCCGAGGGGGTCTGCGGGCGGAGCGGACCCGGGTGCCGCCGCCGGCAGCGAGCGGGAGCGAACCTCGCCCCTCTGTTGTGTGGGGCGTCGCCGCAGCCTGCCGGGGCTCCCCCGGAGCCGGGGCGAGGTGAGTGGCGGAGCCGCCTACGTGTCGCTCCTTTCTGGGGGGCGGCGGTGGCAGAGCCGGCGGGCGGCGTTTCCTGCCGCTTCGCCTCGGCCCCCGCGGCAGCGCCGGGGCTGGGCGGGAGCACTGGAGCCAAGGGGTGCGGGAGAGGCGAGCATTTACCGGCCCGCGCTTGTGCCCCGCGCCCCTCCGCGCCCCAGACACCGTCGGGTGTTTTTTACCAGAGAGGCTCTGCTGTGCTGGTGACTGGTGGAGGCTCGTTGTGTGTGTGTGCCCCCCGGGTTTTCCGCGAATGAGGCATGCCTCGGAAGAGGCTGGGAAGCGAGGCGGGGATGCGCGAGGGATGTAGTGTGTGGCATGCAGACAATGTCAGCCTGGGTGAGTCTCCACCCTGTGCAGCCGCAGGCAGTCGGGTCCCCGGCGCAGCATCGCCGCGCCGCGCGCTGCCGCCCGCGGGAAAACGCGCAAATCCTCCTTCCTGCTGCGAGAAGGAACGGTGGGCTAAAAACCAAACACCAAACCCGCAAACCTGAAATCTTTTAAGCTTTTTAGCCGTATGACTTACTGAAGGCAGGGTGGTTTGCGAGGAGCCTCCCAAGCAAGCTTGATGCCTGCGTTGGTTTTCATGAAGCTGGGAGAGAGGTGTATTATCTTTTCTGCATGGGGAAAATCATTGATGGTGGGAGGGAAAGGAGGAGTGTCTGTATACACGGGTGTCACGTGATCCTGTAAAATTCATATCCCTATACTTATTTTTCTCCTGCACTAACGCTGGTTGTCTTAAGAAGCCAATGGCTTGCCAGTTCGTTTTGGAAGATTTTATTTCTTTTGGATTTGTTATCTTGTGGGGCAGAAAACAATCACCTGCGTGTTTGGACGCATTTTGTAATTTTTACTAGTATTTTATATTTTTACTGGGCTGTAGGTGTTTAGAAGGAGATGAACAGCAGTCTGTGTAGTACGGTTAATTTTCTACTGGTGGATTACAGGTACACTCCATTTGGCAAATGTCAACTATTTCATATGGCTAATATCTTTACATTACCATTCATGTGATGCATGAATGTTTCGTGAGACTGTAGAATCACACCCACTCCATTTTGAACGAATTGCCTTTTTTGTCTGTTCCCCCAGTGCCCTCCAGACTTGGATACATTAGTTTGTTAAACACCTTAGAGCAGAAGAATTAATTGATGAATTCTAGATGTTTATTGAAACAATATGTCTAAAACAACAACTCTTCCAATTTTATTGTCTTTAGTCAGCTTTTCTCTGCTGAGAAGTTTCCTGTTAAAATAGAGGAGCGGGAAGATTACGTGATAAATCATCTTGAAGAGCAAAAGTATAGGTCGTAATCTAGGGAATATTTTCCACATAAATTATGTAACAATCTAGACACATCCATATTTAATACACTGATATCATTCTTGGGTGGTGTGGCGGATAGTGGAACACAGAACTGTTTTTCTGCACCTAGGTTGGTGTGTGATTTTTCATATCACTGGGTGATAGTCAAATTACTGTACAGCTTGTTACAGAAGCTTTTTGCTTTCATACAACAGAAAGGTAAGTATCACTAGGGAAGTTGTTTATTGCCCTCATACAATTTTGATTTTCAGATAGATGTTTCTTTAAAATGGCTTCGTTTTTATGCCCAGATGATATGCAATGAAGCATCCTTCTACCACTGCTTCTCTGACTCAGCATGTGGTGACAGTGAGAGAAGTATTAGTAAGAGATAAACCACATTTCAGGAAAGCAGTGTAGTGTGCCAGCTGTTAATCTCTTGAAAGAGTATAAAAAATAATGTGAAAGAGAACACTGACAAATTTTGTATCTTCAAGTCTGCCTTCCTTGCATAGTATCTTGAGACTACTGCCTTCAGGTTTGAATTTAAAATAGTTTTTTTACAGTGGAGTAGTGTATTGACATAAACTGTTGTCAATTTCCTATGTGTTGCAGCCTGTTCCTTTCTTAGTAAAGTAAGCCTTGGTACAGAGAACACCTGTTGGTTTAAAGTATTGTGTGAAACTGCTGCGATGCCTTTCGTAGGTAATGGTTCACTGTGGTTGATTTCAAGAGGCTTTATATTTCAAGGACATGTCTCAGTCTTCTGGCTGTCAGAATATATGGCTATTGCCTTGTTTCCCCCAAACCACTGATCTTTTTTAGCTGTTGCTTCTTTATTTGAATTTGGTCCTTTATCTATTCCTTCAGCATTAAGGTTTTCCCAAACCACTGATCTCTTTTCTTGCTAGAAATAGTTAATTCTTTGTGCTTTAAATTGAAGATCTTTATTCTGTGTTAGACTCATCTTTGCTGGTCATGCTTGCCTTCCTTCTTCAAATGTTTTTCAGCCACTGGAGTGGGAAGTAAAAAGCTTTCAAACTGGGACAGAGTTAAATCTGAGTGGCTAAGCCAGTTAGGCAAATACTAGGAAGAAAAGTACTGAAGATCCCAGGCATTAAGTAATTTACATCACCTTCTCAGTTAGAAGAAAAATCCAAATCACTTGTGTTACAAATGAAGCCTAAGGTTGCAAAATAATCACACTGGCTTTTCTGTTATGTTAAACAATGGTTTTATTATGGAATTTTCAAGTAGAATTGAAATAATGTACTTCACAACTTCCGATTAACATCTGTTCATACTGAGGACCCTGCTGATTAAATCTAGAACTTGTTAGAAACACTTACCAAAGCCAGAAATGTCCAATTTCTGTTTCTGGCCCCACTAAACAGCCATTTTGTCATGTTTTGCACCCTTTCTCTGCAATTGCCAGAAGAAAATGTATTGATTTACAGTTGAATCAGGCAATGTCAGATGAACAAGCCTTATAAAAAGGTGCGATCCAGATCTGTTTTATTGCTAAGGCTTAATAATACATTGAAATGACAGCAGACTGCTGAGTAGTCAGGTTTAACTCATTTCCATGTGGAGTGTTAATTTTGTTTAAGAAAACATAAATTACAGAACAAAAGTTGACATAATGAGTAAGTCCTCTTAAGAATTAAAAAAATCTCTTTGATAATTGGCTGTCACAGATTTTGAGTGAGTACACACATGGAATGTTTTCTACCTTTAGGAATGTCTGCAAGGTTAGAGAATGCCAGTAAAGAAACTTGCTCTATAATTGTCTGTTATAGTTGATCTTCAGGTTAGCAAGGGATTTAAGTTTCTCTTGTTAATCTGCAATTATTATCATCACTTTGAAAAAGTGTTCATTTAAAACGGCATATTATTTTTATATGTTAATACTAGAAATTAGTAATAACTATACAATTAAACATATCAGTCCCTGTGAGAAAGAGCTAAAATTCAATAGTGATAAAGGTTGCTTATAATCATTCATACAGGAAAATCGTGAAAAATTCTGGTGGTTCTTTGAGGAAGTACTATAAACTCATCAAGATTACTCTTTGCAAAATTATACTTCATTTTCTGAAATCCATTTGGTCATGGTAAAAGGAAAAACGTTTTCAGAAGTTTCCAAAAGACTTAATTGCAAACTTTACTGCAATTGTAATTGGCAAATTTGCATTATCTGCTTGTAAAATTTTATTTTTAAGGCCGTATCATTGAATAGGGTTAGAACTGCAAATAATGACTATGTGTCAAGCATTGATGATAAAACAGTCCCATCTCAAATGGTTGAATCCTTACTCTGATATCACCTTTGCAGTTAAATCCCTTCAATGTATGTAATAAAATTGCCTGCTAAGTGCAAGAGTAAATTTTGAGTTACTGCACAGTGTGAAAAATGCTAACTTTGCAACATAGTGTCCATAATGTGGGGGTTTTTGTGAGTGTGGAAGTTTATTCTTCTTAGAATTTAGAGATTATGCTAACAGTTTTGCCCAACTGTATTGTTTCAATCAGTGATGAAAAAAGCCCTAGTGCTTTTTTGATGTCTGTGGATTTCTTTAAATACTTCTGTTGATTATTATGGTTCATAATATTCTGCCTAAAATGTGATTTGATTGTTTTAATCACTGGGAAAGTATATTGAAACTATGTGTGACAGATTTTTCTCTCTGTCAAACGTCCTGTAGATTTGCAGTGGTATTTTTACATTTAACTATGAAGTTGTTGAGTCGATCCTTGTGATACACCAGTACTGGAAAGATGTGATGTCACCACAGACTTTGAGCTGCTATCCAAGATAGCATTAGCAAAACAAATGTGCGGGTTCTTTGAAAGAAGTAAAGTCCCCCATGTGTTGTTTATGTACTTATTCCAGTCATTAATCTCTGTACAGATGGATTTGCTAGGCCTGGAATAGTCCCTGTTTGCATCTCGGACAGTTCTGACCCAGTCTCAAGAACTCTATGTTCCACTCAGTGGGCATTTTTTCCTTGTAGGTCCCCTCAAGAGATGGTGTTAGTAAAAGCAGAAGAGAATCAGTGGAGCCTAGAGAACTTTTTTCCCCCTCGCACTTTTCCTGACAGAGTTATCCTTAGGTAGCTTTAGAGATCACTAAACTATTGTGCGTTAAAAATACTCATAAAAAACCAGAGATGGG
Organism: Daphoenositta chrysoptera; assembly: GCA_013397915.1. Classification (NCBI taxonomy): domain Eukaryota; kingdom Metazoa; phylum Chordata; class Aves; order Passeriformes; genus Daphoenositta; species Daphoenositta chrysoptera. The sequence continues at coordinate 55,148 of VZRO01001161.1, read as the reverse complement.
CAAGATTAAATCCATGTAAATTCTGTGATCCAGTCAACAGCATAATCCACAGTGTACCAAATTGATAAAATTGTGGAAGTGATGTGTTGGGGGCTGCTGAAAGACGAAGAGAGACTACATCCTTCTATACATCTTCCTAGATCATGATTATGTACTGTTTTGCAGAATTCAAGGTTCTTTTACTTCTGGGATGTAAAGGCATTTTAAAAAATAAGGACAAACTCCCTTTCAGGCTGCTGTTTGCATCTTACGAGTATGAAAAGGCTTTCAGAAGTTGTTGTAGGAAATACTTTGCCCCGTGATTTTGTAAATAATTTCATTTTCACATCTAGATGACTAGTGTTATCTATACTTATTTAGACAAGCTGGTTTACAAAACTGGCATGGGTTCTAGCTCAGTATTGAAAACAGTAAGTTTTCAGCATGCTTTCAAAAATCTTAGGTACAAGACTGATTTTTGCAGCCTAATGATGATCTTCCAGGGGTGAAATTGGCATGAGAAGTTATTAGCTTTGCAGAAATACTGTGTTTGTATACTAATTGCCTTAATTTTAATCCCATGGGATTTTTTTGTACTTTGTCTCTGAGCTCATTGCTTGTTACTCTTTTATAATTTAGAACAAGAAGTATTGAATTAGGTAAGAAGTACTCTAACAAATGTGAAACCATTTCATTATGACTATGACAGTGTTCCCTCAGGTTTTCTCATATTGTTGCCAGAGAGTACGTGGGGATGAGATCCTAAATTCTTTGTGTTAACTCTGAGACTCTGTGTCTACAAGAACAAGACGCCCTATGTAAAATCAATGCAGTATCTGCTCTAGCTTCCTGCAGAAGCAAGGACAGTGTTCACTGCCCAGGGAGATTTCTCACAGTTGTTCTGTGGGAAGTACAGTACTTATGGATTGTGACTGGACTTAAAACCTCAGTCTCTGGTATTGCCCTGTTGGCTGTTCCTAAGCGGTTTCTCACCTGGGTATGGGTTGTTCTTGATTTCATCCTAACTTGCCTGGTTCACGCCTGTGTAGTGATGAGGCCATAGGATTTTTGATTCTATGCCAGAAGCCAAGCATTCCAAGCTGTCTTTATTTATAGAATCATGGAATTGTTTAGGTTAGAAAAGACTTTTAAGATCGAGTCCAGCCATTAACCTAGCACTGCCAAGTCCACCACTAAATCATTCTTGAGTTGATTTTGTATATATAAAGGTCACTGGAGTTTGATGTAAGAAAAACACACACAAAACCCCCAAACAAACATGCTAAACACTTACTTGTCCTTACCTTAGTAATTTTGCTTCTTGTTCTTCTCCTTGCTAGAAGGATCACTGTGAACTTGTTTAACCACTTAATATTGAGTTAATCATTGTTAGAATCTGTTTTAATACACCAATGCAAGTTTGGACTTCCAAGGTGTCAGTAATCATTCTTCTTCACAGGTGACTAAAGACCTAGAACAAATGTGCTTTATAATGCATTAAAAAAAAAATCCCTGTCATGAAAAAACTCGTTAGGTTGTTCTAAGCCTTTAAATAAAAATTACATACAGACCTCTGTTCTCCAAGGAAGTTGTTACTTAGATCTTTAATGCATGACTCAGGAGAATGACCTTTTACTTGAACGTGTGGGTCCGAGTGGCTTTGACAGAAACATGGGTGATTGCACGCTGTTCTTGGAAAAGTGTTCTGCAAGTTGTGTGTATCAGTGCACATTTCTGGTACTCGGGAGTTTAGTCAACACTCGTTCTGTCTGATAGTTCTTCTATCTATTAAATGGGGGCATTTTGTTAGGGGTGGAGGAGGGAAGTCAGTAGTTTTCAGTCACTAGTAACCTTGCAAAGCAGTAATACTTGCTAAAACTTTATCCGTCTGTGAGCATGTCACAGGTCAGGAGGACAGTTCTAGCTGAAGCTGGGTAAGAGAAGATCACTTTTTCTTTAACCTCTATCTACTCTGTAGTGTCTATTAATAAGTAACCTAGTGATATTATCAGTTCTGTGGAACTGAAACGCTGTTTGTCAGATTGATGTGACTGCCAGAAATAAAGTCCTGCCCAGGGTAGAAGGAAAGAATTATTTTCATGAAGAAATGTTTGGTTGTTCTGGATTAGAGACCTCTGAGATACTTTCTAAGAAGCACAGCAAAAGTGAGAACTCTCATTTTCAGCAATTATGTGAAAGGAGGAGGGTCCCATAGAAAAATGTGAATGTTTCTTCCTTTCTGGCAGCTTGCAGAGCAGAAAATGGAAACAGTGGGGAAATGAGTGAAATTTTCAAGAGGAACTACATACCCACATCACTGTTGTTAAAGTGAAACATACATACAGTGTCTTTATGAAGAATGCTCTGTGTTAACTGCTGTCCAGTTGATTGTGCAGCATACACCTTAATCTCCTGTGCTTCCTATCCCAGTTAGTGGAAATCAGAGATGTTCCAGTTAAAATCAGAATGCAAACCCCACCAAAGGCACTGTACTTGTAATCAGCTTGAATGAAACTTTCTGTTTTGATACCGTTTATATCTGTTCAGCTTGAATGTGTGCAAAAACTTCAGAAGATTCTCAAAACCAACAAGTTAAAAAAAGGCCCTTGGGATTAGTTATTACTACTTTATAATGAGTCTTAGATTATCTTTATCAACCGGAAAGGAATATTTCTGGAATGACTGGTGTGCATTGTGAGGTTGAAAGTCCAGCACAGAGTAAACAAATTTTTTTCAGACTCTACACTTTCAACATCAGTGGTGTTTCTTTTTTGAGCTGTGATGACTTGGGTGTCTTTCTTTTTGCAAAGAGTTGTCAATCTTCATTCTCCTGAAGGATCAGGTAGTTAATATATTTACAGGTATGATGTAGGAAGTTAGCTTGGATAGACTTTTGAGGCCTGAAAGCTTAGGGAGTGATTTTATGTGTCTGCTATTTTTCTAGATCATTAGAGTATGTTAGCTTTGTGTGGCCTTTAGATTTAAAATACACATAGTGTAGGAAAACAACATTCACGTGATGCAAATTACTTTGATTTAATGTACACGCTGTCTTGCTGTCCTTGTAATGAAAGAGTTTAAATTGAACCTGTTGTTGCTTGCTTTATGGCCTAAAGACTGACCTGAGTGCAGTACGTAAGGCAATTTATTGTGTATCTTTTACTTTTTAAATTATTCCTCATTATTTAGTACTTCTGATGATTAATGTTTTCCAGTAATTCTTGTGAAGTGTATACTTTCTAATTTTGAAAATGGCAAAACAAATTTTGTCCTGTATAATGTGACCATGGGCCAGCCTCATGTCTTTTTACACTTAAGTGTAAAAGATGCATTAACCAGTAATAAAATAGGACTGTATTTGCAAAACAGGAGAATGTGTTTTAAAGCAATGTCTTCCTAAGACTATCCTAGTGACTTGATTTTGTATAGGTTAATATAACCCCTTCTGAGTTTGAATTCCATCTGCATTATTTTTCTAATCTTGAAGGTACATGGTCTTCTTTTAGTTTAGAATGTACATCACCTGAAACTAGGAGACCAGAATTTTTTTTTTTTTTTGGTAGCTATGCTCATTATTAAGTTTCTTGGATAAGGTTAATCTGGCATGCTCTTTAATACAACTCACGACAGGCTGTGAGCGTCTAAGAACAACATTTCTATACACATGTCTGATGAAACATGGTAAAATGCTACAGGATATTGATGTGCCTTGTGTAGTACATTGTTCTAGTTAAAGCTATCTAAACCTTTTTTTTTTTTTTTCTGTTTTAGAGTGAGTTGAAAAGCAAGATCAAGGATCAGTTGATCTCTTATGAAAGTGTAAAAACTGCAGCTGGCCTTATGTTGTCTGCATTCTTTTTGCCTTCTAATGTGGACTTAAATATTTGGGTTTACAACTGCACATGCCTTCACTATATTACGATGTACCCCTAAGAGTTGAGAAGGCATAGCCTACTGATAGATTCAGCAGCTGCTGCTTCATTCCTAAAATTACTTCTGCTGGATTGCGATGAGCTGGTGGTATTTTAGCATGATTCAGGCAGTATTATTGACAGGAATATCGAAATAACATATGTTCGAAAGTAGGGCTTTTCTTGTTTTTGCAATATGACTAAATATTTTATATTTGGATATTGTGCATCATAAATCACTGCCTTTTATTATGTCTGTTTATTCCAACACACTCATACTGAAGTATCAAACTTTTTGGAGTATAGTAATAGACATTGTTTAAAATGGTGGTATGTGGGGTATGAAGTTGTTTTGGTTTTTTTAGCAGAATTTGGAATATGTAGCTGGTTAACTATTTAAAATATTAGTTCACTTTCTGAAAAGAAAACTTAAAATTTTGCCTGACATGACTCATTGTGGAGAGATCTAATACTGTGATGCAGTCATCTGTTAAACTGAAGAACACACCTCTAGGGGGGTAATTGAAGGTCCAGTGAAAGATGCTCTTAGTTTACTTAATATTTCTGCCATAATTTCTGAAGTTCTGCTTACATCCATAATGTGATGAGTAACATTTCCCTGGGGAGGGTAGGAACAGTCTGGCTCTGTGTGCATCAAGAATCAATCATCTGTGTAGCTATGTGGAACAAGTTTGAATGTATGATTTGAGGCTTGTATTTCAACAGTAGTAAATAGTGATGATCTTTCTGTCATTAGATGTGCGTGCAGAAGCCTGGTATTTAATGGCATACAGATACATAACTATGTCATTTTCATATTTTTATTGTCACTGTACTGCCAATATATTTTCTAGATTGTATTTAGAAAGTATGTTTGTAACTAACTCTGATCTATTACTTTTCAAAGATGATCAAAATAATCACTGAAATAATATCCATGACTTTGCATTCTGTAAAAAAACGATTTGTGCCCTCTCTGTATTGCTGAGCTTTTATAGTGTCTTGAGGAACAGGACATTATTTTAAAAGAGGAAGTTAGGTCTACCACAGAGGAAGGATTATATTATGCATTAAAAGCTGTCCTTGTCATCTTTGAAACACACTTTTTTCTGCTCTCTTCTTACATTCATCCTTTTTTTCTTCATACAGTCTTCCAGTTCACTAGTTGAGTTGCAAACAATGAATAGTTTTGAAAGTTGTCTGTGAAGCTCTGTTGTCCTCTTTTTGCGAATTGATCTTGGAATGTTTGCTTCTGAAATGCTTCTTGATTTGAAACTGGATAGGTAGAAAAATACTTTTTTCTGTGCTCAGTTCCTTCCTGCGCTCAGGTTTATGTTTGTATGCATGCTCTTAGATGTTGCTGGCTAGAACTGTCCCACAGGAGATATTCTGTCCCCTGAGAACTGGGCAGTATATTGTTCTTGGTGTTCCCCATCTCAAAATGCACATGGTGGGAGGTTGGATAGTATTTATGAACTGTGCTAGTCCTGTGCTTTGTGCATAGTCTCCTCAGCTGGGAAAAGTTCTTACATGATGCAGAGGAATTGAAAAAGGGGCTGAAAACTTGTTTTCTGTGACTTGATTGAATTTTTTAAAATAGGGTTTTTTAACTGTTAGGAATAATAGAGCTGGAAGGTGGTGCTGTTAGAATTGACCTTACTGCTTAGCACAAAGGCTGTGAGTGATTCCACAGATGTATTGCTCTTTTAATTGTTTTCTTCTGAGAGAAGGTTGTGACATCAGATGACAAGTTGAGACCAGGAACAAGCAAGGCCCTAGGATGCATCCCATTTGGTTTTTACAGGTATTGCTTCTTGAATGATGTTGTGGGGCACACTCTAGCTTATGGTTGAGCCGTTTCCATTTCCAGAGCTCATAAGTGGTTGCACTGAACAGAAGGAGACAGTGCCATTGAAACAGTGCTGGCAGTCAGGCATGGATTCCTGGTAGGCATTCTCAGTGATACTGCCTTGGGACCATAGCCAGGCAGTTCCCTTAATAAGCATGAAGGTCCACTGGCAGCTCTGACAAAGCAAATGCTACTTACAGCATACTAGCACCTCATTGTTGAGTCATTGGCTGCTGATGGTTCTAGCTCCTGTCCATTAAATAATGAGTTTTGGCTAGTTTCTTGATTAGAATTGCCATGTGCATGTTCATGGCCAGGCTTTCAAAGAGTGGTTATTGCCTTAACTTTTCACTGGTCACAGTTATGTCAGGCTTTTGCTGTACTGCTGTGTAATCAGACAGTATCAGAATGTGCGGTTCAGATTCTAGAATACTGTTGAACAATAAAAGTACAGCAAAACCACATGATCCATATCCTTGGCTTTCTCTAAGTTTAGTAAAATAGAATTGTTTTTAAGACTTCCTTCTATATTATGGGGAAATTGTCGAGGTAATTGCTTCCGTATCTGTTCTATTTATATGTATCGTCCTTCAAAGTCTGTTGCAAGATTCCTGTTAAATGTTAAATGCAAAAGAGTATTTTCAGCTGACTGTCAAATCCAGCTGTATGAAAACAGAAGTTGTTTCAGCTTCACCAGCACAATAAAATCTACCTTGTGTATAAATAGTTTAGTAAAAAACAGCCCAAACCAACCCCAAAATCTAACTATGTCTTGAAGACTTTAGTGGGACTTACATATCTGAGTAGTCTAGTAATGAAATATGTTGGTAATACTATGTGCCTCTTTACTAGTGCTGTTTATGAGCAAGTGTGCAAAAAGTATATTGGTGTAAATAAAAGGGTTTTTTCTTTCCTAACTTTCTGAACTTTTTAATACATTTGCAGCTAGAGAGTGGTAGTAGTTAGTACTAGGAATGCATTCTTGGTCCATGTGACCAGCAGTGTTTAGCATTGCAACAACAGCAGTGTGTGGAAATCATTCCCAACTTTCTTCCACTGATCTTTGGGCATGTTTTTCTTTTTCCTGCAGAAAGTGGACTTACCTCATTTACTTTCCTTTGCTTGCAAAGGGGTGGAGAGTCTCGTGGTCAGGGTATTTTGGTGTTTGTTTGTGGTCTCTTGGCTTTTTTGAGACAAAGCTGTTAAAGTCTTGCTTCCAGTCTTTGACTTGTAAAATTACTATTTAAATGGTATCTGCTGACTTTTGTATGTGTGTAACATTGACCAGTCCCAAATACACTAACCTTTCTTGACTTCTTAATACTGTCTCCTTTCTGCTATCACTTCCTTACTTGCTTAAGCTGAATCAGAAGATTTATGCAGAGAAACTTGGACTTTGCACATACAAGCTGCTTGGATTGTCTGCTGTGTCCTGCAGATAATTTAGTTTTAACCTTTTTCTTATGCAGGGAAGGAGAGCTCTTCCTGCTCCACTAGGTACTTGATTATGAGAGAGGAGTGATGTTGTATTTAAACTTATATGGGAGCTTTGCATCTAGAAATCCCCAGTACTATAATGAAGAGATTGGAATTAGTTACTTTTTAAACTGTTTTATTAGTATCTTTAATCTCATTTTTATACAGCATGACCTGTGATCTGAACTTCTGGATGATTTCTGTGTTATTCAAACCATGGTTAAATATGTTTTGTTCGGTTGTTTTCTTTATTTTTACCCTGAAGTTATTTTGGATACAGCATCTGAAATATTTTTCTTAGTAGTGTCATGTTGCATAGTACTTTGTACTTTGTACTTTATTAAATGTTTGGGGTGTCCTTGATGTGATTTTAAGTCTGATTTTTGTCCCACCCCAGCCTGCAAAATCCATTCGGCAGTTAACTTCTTGATCTTCCATTCTGTACAAATATATATAGAGGCTACATGTACTCAGACTGTTGAGCCTAGATACCTATCTCAGATGGTGTAGATGTTTTCAGGTTTTTATAAAATGGCTTGTGATCATATGACCTGTTTAAAAAGCTGTTACTTTGACTTATGTCAAATCTTTTCAGCCACTGAGTCACAAATAACATAATTCAGTCTCTTGTTTCCTAATACACCTATGTGCTATGAAAATTCAAATGTCTTGTCTGTTTCTGGGTGGACTCTCATGATCCTCTATTACTTTATTTTAAGGCCCAAAAGTAACTTCTCACATTTATGCTAGAAACAACCAACTTGGCTTTCATCAGGCTGTTGTATGAAAAAATCTTTTCTCATTAAAGATTTACATCTGAAGTCTAATGTGGCACAATCCCTGTCATATTACTACAAGTCTTCCTGAAAAGCATTGATGAAAGTGTTTTTGGATGCTAGACTTAAAATTAGAAAGCACTGATTATGTTTTGCTGAAGTTAGACTACCCATTTTAAAATTAGATATTGTTGTTTGTTGGCTTTACTGATCTGTCATACCAGTTGAAGAGCTGTTCTACCTTGCCCTAATTTTCCAGCTTTTAAAAAGATCCTTGTTTGTTTTTATGGTCAGGAGCCGAAAGGTTTTGTTAGTTTTAATCCTGTTTCTACTACTGTGTAGAGGGAGAGGGGAGATTAATGTCATGGCATATATGACAAAAGAGCTTCGTTTCTGGCTACTGGACCATGTTCTCTACCCATCCCGCTTGCAAGTGCTAGAGTTAGTGAGGGAACTGCTTGCTGTAATGTGAATGAACAGGACAAGATGCCCTGACCTGTATGAATGCACTTTAACATGCTTCTTGTGGAGGAAAAGGAGGAAGCAGAAGGTGGGGATTTAATAGGAAGAGCTGTAACACCTCATTTTTGTGATGGAGTAACATCTCCAGTTCTGAAGGGTGGAGATGGATGAAGTCCATCACCTATACAGATTTTAGGACCTGTGCAGGACCAGTTTCGTTTCATTCCAGTGTTCCCCTCCTGCTGATGGAAACAGATGTGTGGCACTATCAAATGCAGCATTCCTTTACAGTCTGGACCTGGACCCTGGCATAAGTTACTCATAAATAAATACACACAAGGAATTCAGCTATATGTTTTAGTAGTTACAAGCTACTTTTAGTGCAGAGATGTTTTGGGTTGAAGGGAGAATGTGCAGAAAGCTCCCTGTGGAATGAAATCTATAACTCTGCAAAAATAATTTTTGATTTTCTTTTTTGGCTTTTAAACCTGTTCTGATTTGTTACAAGCTGGCCCTTGAGAGTATGCTAGGCTGTTGCTCCTATCAGCAAAACTATATAAATCCTTTGAAAAGGTAATAAGAAGAAGGTGCCAGCAAGACTTAGACCTGAATGGGCACTTAAAGGTCTGAAGGAAGATAGAAAAATGATAAAAGCCATGAAATAATTCTTCTTTTTTTAAGCTTCATTGTATATCCTCTCATGGTACTGCTGCTTTGATTTGATTTAGCTTGAGATACAGATCTAAGACTCAAACGTAAAAATCTTTTATACAAAAAAATGAAACCATAAAAATCTTCCAGCCACTTCACATTGTACTGTTAGCAGTCCAAAGAAATGAGACTGTAGGCTAATGGAATGTGCTACAAACTTCTGCATCTGCATAAACTTTTCATTGTGCAGCAGACAAACACAACTAGGAAATAATTTTCATTTTAAATATTGAGGTGCTACTGAATTAAGAGATTCATTGTTAAATGGCTTTTAAACTGATCTAAACTGATCACTGTCACCTACATTTTAAATAGCTACTCTTGCTGCTTTGTGCCTCATTTTGGCTACAGCAAATTAATTCCAGATCAGTTCTTTTTTGCTAACCCTTGTCCTTATGAAGACATGAATGTGGGCCAAATAATTAGCATTTCTAGTGTCACAAATTACATTCCTTATACAGTGTGGTCAACTCAGCTGCTTTAGCAGTAAAAATAGTCATTGTGGAACACATTCCACTTTCAGTGTTGTATTCTGTAGTTTATTCATCTGGCTCAATCCTTAGAGAGGTCTTTATACCAAAGATGATATGTTCCAGGAAACAAAAATTATTGTTCTTTTGGGATGTTCAGAAAAAACTTTACTCAGAGGCTTGCCAAATTCTTACACAGCTGCTAAGATGATATAATGGGTTTTTTGTTTGACTAAGGTTGTAAATATGAACTTCCTTCCTCCTGCCTTTATAATTATTCTACTTGTATGCAGAATTTTTGATAAATCTCTTCCAAATTTCTGTTGAGGGTGAGTATCAATGAAATGCTTACAGACTTGCAGTTTATATTTGCTTATGAAATGGATGACCTAATTTTCTGTGAGCTAGATGTAACCTTGTCTCACAGTCCTGCCAAAAGAATGTATGTCTAGGATAAGAGTTTGTCCTGGTTTTATATAGCAGAAAAATCTTAAACTGTGAGAATTCATGACCGGAATACCCTTAATCCTGGGAGGTGTTCACTATGGTTAGGTCGCAGATTTGGTCAGACTTCAAAAATAGGTTTAGAGTGGATGGTAGGTTCTGTTTTCTTTGTATATGTCTGGTATTCCTGCATTTGTTGTGAGCCATGTTTCCTGCTGCTTTCCGAACTACACTGAAGGAAATGACAGCACTGGTGATCAGCCTTGTGGACACAGGCTTAAGTATTTTGGAAAGGAACTGACCCTGGCTGCACCAGTACTGTACACTGAGGTTGTATTTGCCTTAGGAAGGGGCATGACTCTTGGAGCATGATGCAAACTCAGGATGCAATATAGTATTAACCACTTTCTTAGCCCTGGTTTTCTAACTAAATATTAATGGTTGAAATTCTATCTGTTTTCATATGAAGACATGCATTTTTATGTTCTATAGAAAAAACTGAAATAGTGTGTTAATAATATAACACATCTACAAAAGTTTTGAGTTTTTGAAACAGTCTTGTAGTATCACTGTCTGTAAAAGGTGTTACATTTTGTTGATTTTTGTTGTTTAAATAGTATCTTGGTAATATCATCATATTTCTATCAGGAAAAGATGAAGAAATTAAAATACCAGGCTAGGTAAGAAGTCGTTTATTTAGACTTCTTGCAAACTTTCCATTTTCCCATTGAGTTCAGGAAAGATTCAGTGTTGATTGTATCTTATATTAAGATGTGATGGCAAAAAAAGCAGGAACATTTGTTTCTTGACAAACTGTTGCTTACTTGAAATTTTCTGAAAGATGTCTCTTGGACTCTCAGTTGTATAACAAAATAATAATAAATACAATATGTATGTTTCATGATGCTCTTTAGAGCCAGGTGATTTCAACAGCAGCAAGCTGTTTGTGCAGAGTATCATGAGGAACTCTAGCCACAGCAAGAGTATAGTTGGCTGATACCTTTGTTTGATTACTGAGCTCTCTACACCTCTTGAAACCAAAAATTTCTAAGATACCATTTGCATTAGGAAAACCTTAAGTGTTCTAGAGAAATATGTCTCTGCTGGACAAGGACAATGGAAAGTAGTCATTCTCTCTTTTCCAGAAAACAGAATGTAAGGGTCTGTCTTCATCTTCCTGTAAGAGAAAAATAATCGCAAACACTGAAAAACAAAAATTAGGTGTAGTTGCAATTAGAGTTTATTTAAAAACTTAAGATATTAGGGATGTACAGCAGGGTTCTTGTACTTTTTACACCAAGCAAAGGTGTAGCAGAAGATGTTTTAAAAGTGTCATTCCAAGGGAATTTTTCAGTCTTGCCTCTGGCAATGGGGTGAAAAGATTAAAAAATTTTAACTTTGCCTGAGTTACTCCAGGCTTAGTTTAGCACTGTTATTTTCTGATCATTACACAGAATTTTGTGAGCCCTTATTAGTTCTTGCCTGGAATTATGAATGATCCCAGTATTCTTACAAAAGAATTTGAATTTAGCTCTTTTTGAAAATACTACGGTATAGCATTAAACTTTCGTGCTCTCCCCCCTGCCTCCCCTCCCTCTCCCAAAAAAAGGTGCAAGCCCCTCTTGCGGTGCCTTTTTTGAACGTGGCAGGCGTAGCAATCTGCAACCTTCCCAGAGAGCACGGCCCCGCAGCCCGGCAGCGATAAAGGAGGTGAAGGAGGGTCTCTGCATGGGGTTCCACAGAGGAATTTTATTTTACACGTCATGAAGGTTCCCAGAAGCGAAGACAAAGACAGAGCAGGGCCGTGGGATTTTGTGTGGTGACGAGGAGGGCGCAGAGAGCACCAGGGCCGATGGTCCCAGGGCACAGGGGTGGTGCATGGGCGGGGTTGGGGTACAGGGGCCAACAGGGAAACCCGAAGGAGTGGCCGGGAACAGGGAGCAATGGGAGAGCGGGGAAGGGAGAACAGTCTGGAAGGGAGACATGTAGGGCAGAAAGGGGGAGAAGAGAGAGATACAAAACCAATAGCAGTAATGAAAGATGCGTACATAATAATGAGGGAACAAAGGATCTTGTGAGGAGCAAATCCACTCACCCTAACCAAGAGAGATCTCCTGGCTGCTGCCTTTCAGGAGGAGATTAAGGGTTTTGCTGTTTGGCCTTATAGGCCACCACACAGGTCCCCACAAGCCCCCAAACCAGATGTAGTTTTACTGGCATGTAAGGGTTTCAAAAGCACATGGTGTAGTCTGGAGAGCTGTGCAGAAATGTAGGCGAAAGGGTGCTCTGTTGCTTCTGCGTGAAGCTGGTTACCCTGTTTCTCATTGCCTACTGCAGTTAGACGTTCTCAGCTGCGTGCTGGTGGTACCAGCTGATTGTGAATACTCATCTGAATGAAGCCACATAAAAACATTAAAACAAATGTGAACCTGAATATTATGACATAATCATTTTTGTATGAAGTCTGCAGAATATTTCTTACGCTGTCAGGAGAAGCAACCTCTATCAGCTAGTTAATGTGTGTGGTTCAGAGTACAAGAAATTGAAATGACTTTAACTTCATGCACTTAGTAGTAAACTGCACAGTTGGAGCTGTACCCAAAGGAGATACTCGTAGAGTCAGTTTATCTTGGGGTTGGAAGGGACGCAGTAAGGATCATTGAGTCCAACTCCGTGTTCCTCACAGGACTACCTAAACCAAAACCATATGACATGACCTAAGAGCATCATCCAGATGCTCCTTAGACTCTGGCAGGCTTGGTGCTGTGACCATGCCCCTGGGGAGCCGGTTCCAGTGCCCAACCACCCTCACAGTGAAGAACCTTTTCCTGATGTTCAATCTGAACTTCTCCTGGTGCAGCTTCATGCCATTTCATACCTTTTCATGTGGCAAAGGAACGGTTACATCCAAGGGAAAGATGTCTTGTTTGTTCCTGATAACTAGGGAAAACAGCGCTACAAATAAAGGCCTGTTAAATTGTAAGCCCCTTCCAGTTGTACTGTGTAGTGGAATTAGTGTTGCAATAGCTATTCAGTTGTACCTTTATATGATCGTTTCTGTGATGCTTTTTAACAGAGCTGTCCCTTTGCTCGTACACAAACGTTTAAATGTTATAAATACCTAGAGACTACTCTAGTGATCAGCTTACGTTGACAAGATTTTTATTGTATAATTAATATGTTTTTTTAAATTACATATATCTATACAGACACGTTTCCAAGAAGGCATGGTGCCTTTGGGTTGGTTCTGAGCCAGTTGTGTCAGTGTTTTCTTAATGCAAAGAAAACCTCCATCCAAAATGTGTTGTGGTTTGGGTTTTGGTTTTTTTGATATATTCTGCAGCACTTAGATGCTGATAACAATAAGAAATTGACTGAATTTCACAAATGCATTGCTAAAAATAAGTGTGTGTAGATTTTCTCAGCTGATAATAGTTGGGGTGTATTTGATGAATGCGTTGATCATGCAGAGCATGCAGGTAGGCCCCTTTGCTATTGGCGTGTTTCTGGGAATAGGGCAAAGGGAAGGATTTGCTGCTGGAAGTACTGTAGCATTTTGGTGCACAGCTTCTTCGTCTGAACAGATGGCATATTTATCCAAGGAGAGGACAGGAAGGAAGAAGGAGGAAGAGTGTGCTGCAGCCCCTCCTTTCCTATGTGACTGGAACTCTTGGGTATGCACAGCCCCGTGTGTACTTCTAGGTGAATTAGTTTCTGGAGGGGCAAGCACAAATGATCTGCTACCTTTGGCATGTCACAGAGCCTGCTCCCAGCTTTGCTTTCCATAGGAAACTTGAATGTGGGCCATGGAAATGATTTTGAAAGTTACTCCCTTTTTTATCTTGAGAAATAGATAAGTTGTGTTCACCTGTGACTTCTCACTGAGTAGCATGTTCCAAATCCAGCGTGATGGAGAAGAGCCTCTCTAGCTGCCAGGATGGGAGTCAGAGAGTAGTGGCTATCAAAAGAAATAATCTTGCCTTTTGCTGCTGAGCATTCTGTGGGAAGGTGCTTTGTGGTAAAGCCCATGAGCTGTCCTGCAGAGTACCATTCTTATTAACTGCTTGGAAGCTGCAGGACTCTGGAGGTTCACAGTTCAGCAGTGAGAGGAGGGTATCTGTCCTCAGGTTGATGATTGTCATGAAGTATCTCATTCCTGCCCCTCTGAACTTGTGTCTCTCAGCATGAGAATAGTATACAGTATTTTTCAGTCAGTGTGACCCTTGCTAACAAGTCCTGCTGTTGAGAAAAGCCTAATTTCTGTTGTATTTAAAAAAAAAGAAAGTAAGTTGCATGTAAAACAAGTACCCATTACGTTAAGATGGCTTTGTATCAACCTGATCTAAGAAATGTTACTTTTAAAAACTTTTAAAATAAACTTTAAGATTATATTAGTCAGCCTATGCTGGTTTTTTTTCTTTTCATCTAAATCTGCCCTACCTTTACCACAGCATCAGACTTGGGTAAGAGACATGAATAATTGAATACTAAGTGACAGAATTTCCAAGCATGTTTGTAAGCAACATATAAAGTGAAACATAATGCACAGCACATATGTGTCTGTGCATATAATAGCTGCTCTCAGCCACCTACTTACGATTACCCTTCACTGAATTAAAGATCTTGTTAGCTTAAATGTTTGAGGAAAGATAATTTTTTGGGAAGAAAATTTGAAAGTTACGATTTTGAGTGGCAGTGTGGAGTCTGCTGACCTACTTGGTAATTTCCACCCTCCCCCTTCCCCTTGCCATCCCATTCCAGTAGCAAAACACTGTCTTTAGTTTTCATAGGCAAGAAAAGCTTCGTTCACAAAGCTTCCAAGTGTGGTGGCAGCAGACTTTACAGTAGTTGTTTATGTGACTCTGTTGCTGAGCTGCTCAGACAAGGTCTCTGCAGCTTAAGTTCTGAACAGCATTTCTTAGGAATGCTGGCCTAATCCTATGAGTTTAAATACTTCTGTTTAAAGTCCTCTTTTAACAAGACCCAGCTGTCAGCCCCATCTTCCATGATTCTTCTACTGTATAGAAATTTCATGTTTGCTTCCTCAGTGGCATAACTTTACACTGTCTTTTTTCCTTTTTGCTATGGAAGGTAATTTCCTTACTTTTTCAGGAATGTGTGCTTTAAAACATTGATTCTGTGTTAAATATTTACATTTGGTCTTAATCTCGAGGCAATTAAATTCTAGATAAAGTCTTTGGGTATGCATCAGTTGGTGTTAACTGGCTTTTAGACTTCTCTAACCTTTGACATAGCAAAACCTTTTTTTATGTTGAGGCTGCTTTCTTGCTTTAAATGCTTTTTTTCCAGGGAGTGGTACCCAGCAGTAGTGTTTCTCCCTGCTTACCTCCCTCAATTTGTGGTGCCAAGATTTCTTTAGAAACGGAAGTAATGCAGCTTTTCAGTATGAACATATGTATTTAGAGACTATCTGGAGTATATAAAACTAATTAAAAAATTTTTTTTAAAGTTTCAGAAGTCTTATAAGCTAAAGATTAAGGTCAATGCTTAGTAGGCAATGTTTAGGTTCCTGTTGGCAGTCTGTGACAAATTTCATAGCTCTATACTTCCAATTGCTGATACTGGTTTGAGCTATTATGTGAACTTCTTGCTTTAAGATCATTAAACCACCCTTGAGAGAAAGGATGTTGAATTAACAGTAGAAGAAAAATCCCAAGAGAAGAAAGTATTAAAAAGAAAAAATGCTGGGAGAACTATTGTCAGTTTTATTTTGGTTTTTTGTTTGGTTTAATTTTTTGGGGGGTGGGGTGTTGTTTATTTTGTTTTCTTTTGCTGGGGTTGTTTTGGGGAAGGGGTCAGAAGCTTTGGAGAGAGCTTTTCAGTGACATTCTGCTAAAATGGCAAATAAGAATTGAGTTGTATTTTCAGCTTTTATCAGTGATGAGCATGTCTTTCTAAATCTGCTCAAGACTTTCTCCTCTTCAGCAATTTGTGCAGGCTTTACTAGAGAGAAGTGGTGGTGGTGACATCCAGCTTTGGCATCTTGCTCAACCAGATGTCACTCAAAAATTGCTTTGTGGATTGACTTCACTTCTGGAATGGCTTCTCTTCTACTTTTGAGGAGAAAAACAAGAGTTGAGCAAGTGTAGGACTTCCTTCAGGCGATTTTTTTTTTTTTTCCTCTCACCTGGTGGAATTCTCAGAATACAACTTGGATTCTTAGAGTACCAACAAGGAAAAGGGTGACTTGAAGTTTATGCAGCAGGATGTTGGCTTTCTGTCTTGCATATGAGGCTTATGGGTATGCAAAATTTTGCTTAATCACTGCAAGACCCAAGGGAAGATGCTGATAAAATACTCTCTTGAAGCAGTGATTCTCCTGCAGTTTTGATGTTCATAGACATATTTTTCCACCTATATCCATATCATGAAGAACTTGTCTGTAGTTTCTCCTTTTAACGCCATATAGTTGCTGCCAAATTTCGTTTTGTGGCAAGGACCCCTTCAGCCTACGTGCCTCACATCACTACCTAGTGAGCAGTGCTGATGTACTGCCAAATTATCCCCTCCCCTTTCCTTTCATGGAGGACTGAAAGGACTGCTAGGACTCGCCTCTGTCCAGAGCCCCACATCACTCTTTCTTCTAGACTCACAAGGCTCGCTTGAGCCCTGCTCTCTCAGCTCTGCTCTCTCGTTGCAGTCCTTCCAAGCCTCCCACGAGACACAGCTCTTGCATGGAAAAACCTCTCCTTACATAGTAATTCCATTTCTGGTAACCTCATGTTGCAGTACTGTACTTCCTCTTTTTTTCCCCCTCATCTACCTCTCACACTTTAATAAACACATGTCCTTCTATGTAGGGGTTGGTGATGCAAAAGAGTGTTGGGGATAGAGTGGGGTTTTATGTCTCTCCTTACAGTTTGCTATGAAGTTGGAGAATGAAAGTTGACTGCCAGTTGTGTTACTTAAACCTGGTCTTACTAGTGGCTTAAAATACAAAATTAGTTGAGCTGGGGTAGCCTGTTTAGATATGTTTATTTTTGGTTTCAGGCAGTGTTGTTCTGCTCAGTTTGTTAGAGGTCGGTTTAAAGTAAATCACATGTCTCCTAAATGGAATATACTTTTTCCTTCTTAAATAAATGCTTCAGTCAAAAGATTATTTCCCTATTTGCCCTCTAAATATTTTCTCCGTGTGATGTCTCTTAAGGTCATGCTGTTTTGTCATGGCTAGCTATAAACAACAAAATTTGTTGACTCATAAATGCTGAGAGTGAAACACCTATGTACTTTGGGGGTATCAAACATGCATTTTTGGGTCTTCTGAAAAACATGCAATTGTGATTTTGATTTTCTTTTCCCTTTTTTTCTGGAGATGGTAGTTCCAGCTATAATGAAATGCATCTCTTCACAATGTAGTCTTCTTACCAGGAAACATAAGTCGCCTTCCAGCCTATTGCAGCTGAGGTTAGTGTAAAGAATATATACCCAACATAAAAGCAACCTGTGAAGAATGTTGTTTATTTATCATAGCTAAAGCATTACTCCTCCATTTTTTCGAGCTATGTTTCATAGACTGTCACTGGGTCCTTGTGGAAAGGGATTTGGCAGCTACTTTTGAGTCTAAATAGTACCCACATCATACAGATTGCCAGTGGCTGCTGTGGTATCTTAAGTGAGCACTGGCATAATGCTTATTTTTAACCTTTGAGAGGGTTCCTTGAGCAAAAATTAATTTTAAACTGTACTAAAGCATAGAGTAGCTCAGTCTTATGAGGAAATACTCTCACCTGCATTGTAATTTGATCTATGTGCTAAGTGATTTTCTTACACCTCCCTTCTCCTGGTTGGTTTGATCGTTCATTTATACCATTTATAACAGTAAGCAATGTTAGAATGTCCAGCTTTTATGGGTAATTGACAGTTACTTGCTTTATTTTACATACTTATAGTTGAAAGACAACTTGGTGTATGTGTAAAAATTAGTTTCTTTGAATATTTATTACTGTTGGAACAAGACCCTGTATGGGCACAATAGATCAGTCTGTAAAGGGATGTGAATTTTTGAGAGATTGGTTGGCTAATGCTTCTGTACAAGTGCAGGGTGATTATGAAAGTGCTGCTGTTAGCCTGGTGGTTGTTACTATTGGGCCACAGCTACAGGAATATTTGGGTATTCCCTGACATCTGTGCATAAGGTCAAATATTACAACAAAATTCATACATATTCTTAGTCTTCTTGTTCATATTTATTATTCTTTTTTGGGGATCATTTCAAAGGTAAAACTGAATCCAAAGAGATGCTGCAGCAGTATTTGCGTTACAATAACCACATGATGAAGATTCTGGAAAATTGGAGCTAATGTAGTTTTTAAGTATATATCTGCCTACTGAAGACAGGCTGTACACTGAAAATTCTCTAGTCTCAGTTGGTAAATCTAAGATGTTGGCTCCTGCAGCTAATCAGTGTTATTTTACATAGCACCTGTATTTTATCCTCTATTTGAAAAATACTTTAGCTAAGGCAAGTTTTGTTTGTATGATCTAAATATTTTTTATAGCTGTCTTCAGGTTGTCTTCATAAAGACTGTTCAGTGAGACATGACGTAATCTACGATGCTCTTTTTATGGGAATTAATTTAATGTCCACTTGGGTACTCTGGCTGGAATCTCCATTCAGGAAATGGGGTGCAATGATTGATAAAGCCCCTTCTTTTCAAGGCAGCATCTGTTTGGCTAGATGTGAGTCAGGCACTGAAATGTATTGGAGGGAATAAAGGTTTTACTGTGTGTCTTCCCAACAGCGCAAATTTCAAATGCAGTTAGATTCTTGTAGTGACATTTCTGAAATTTTGGTGCTTCCCTTATCCAGGAAACAGGATCTTATAAATGTATTTCAATATACAAGGAGGCACACTTTGGAGACTAATGTAAAATTTCTGGTTGCAATTACGGAAAGGTAGAGTCAATGTAAAGTAATAATAATACAAAGTTTAAAACCAGAAACTGACCCTGTGGAACACAGGGTATTCTGCTTGATGCACTTTTCATTTTACCTCTCAAGACTTTCAGACAAAGAAGGGGTAGATGGGTGGGTATTTTGTGGGTGGTTTTGCTGTGGCACATCAGAATGATTTCCCGCTGTTAGAAATCAAGATGTAGAAGTAAACATTCTGGTATTCAGTGTGTTTATTCCAGGAAATTGTGGGTGTTGGTATCAACTAAAGTTAGAGGGGGAGTGTACAAATTCTGCTTAAATACAAAGGGAGCTGCTAAGGATGTGAATATGAAGAATTATGCTTTTCTATTTCTTCATGCTGCTAGCCAGAAAGAGCTTAACTCTTTCATATTTGTATTGTCTGTGTAGAATACTGAGTTGTTTTATCTGTGTCTGCTTCATTCTAAAGATTCAGTGTTAAATCTGTGGAAGAGCTGGGAGAAACTGTGATATGTTTGACTGTCCTGGTTAGAATCTCTGGGGGTGGTTGTTGAACAATCTGTTAGAATCTAAAAGGGATAGCAGTGCCCTCATGAACACCACCAAGTTTTAGAAAACCTGGATTTGCTGTATACAGCATTGATGTGTTTTGGGGTATTCCAGAAGCAGTGAGACAATTTGCTTTGATGTTACAATCTGGTATCTGATGAAGACTTCTTTTCCATCTTCTTCCAGTTACTTTTTCAAGCAATTGTTTCATTAGCAGTTGTTAAAATGTAAGTTACGTGTTCACTTGTGTGCTATAAATATTTATATTGCGACCTTACAGATAATGTAAAGAAAAATATTTTTGTGAGCTTAGCTGTTGTTTGACTGGGCTTGAAATACAAACAGCTAGAGGCAAAGGCAAGTTCTCGTACAGGCATGTGCTTAATTTTAAGAGGAGCATTAGAAATCACGCGCTGTGTGTTTGAATAACTGTTACTTTCAGCAGCCTTCACTGATCTTTTATTAAAACTGTAGCCTGTGTGCAGTTCAAAACATCCATTTTCAGACAACAGATGTCTTTTCTGTGGTTTCAAAGATACATTCTTGCATGTTGCACAGATCAGAGGGCAAAGGAGGAAATATTGTGGGTTGTCCTGTTTTGCATCTCCTAGTTAAACCTGAAAATAAGACCATGAAGTGAGGATGCCTGGTTTTCATACTTGCTGGAGCTCTGCAGTCTAGACACGTGCCTGATATAAAGTAAAAGACTTGAAAAAGAAATATGTTCAAACTGTAATTTGTTTTTAAACTCTTTCAGTGTGTTCTGAAATTCTTTCTTCTCCCAGTTACCCTGAATAAGTCTTGTGCATTGCATATTCTGCTCTGGACTTCCTCTGTTTGGAGTATAGTAGTTATTGCTGAAGTACAACAACCTATTTTAATTTTGAAGAACAGTTTAAAGAACCCATGTGTGTAAACATTTGTTTCTTTTTTTTGCCAATGCTATTTCCAAATTGCTACTAATTAGTTTGTTTTAAAATATAAGTGTGGAACTAAATAAAAACAATTTTTCAGAGCAATGCTGAGTCCCTTGCTTCCTTAGTAGTTGGAATGTAGTAGAGTTGGACAGGACAGATAATTGAATTGTGGCAGATAATGTGCTGATATAACAAAAACACCATTCACCAGCTAGGGAGTAAGGGAAGAAAGGAAATAGATAATAGAGTTAAATCCAAGGTTGTCACAGTAATAATGAATGCTTTATCCACCTTAATTATATCTGCAATCTATTGGTGTTTGACTGGTTTTTTTTTGTGGAACTTATGTCCAGTATTTCAAGAGGTCACCCACAGTATTTCAGGGTATTGGATATAAAAGGTCTCATTGTTTTTAATGAAGTGTCTGAAGGTTTATCTTTTATCAAGCATTCAATGTGTTTTCACCTTGTTTTGTTACTGCCAAGTCTGGAAAACTATTGCCTGAAGCATGGTTTAAAAAAAAAAAAAAAAGAAAAGAAAAATGAAACTCAGAGTTGGCTAAAAATAGCGTATTGAAACAGACTTTCACTTGACATAAGATTTTTTCATTTGGAACGTTCTAAATTTGAATTTTTTGGCTGACAGATTTGTATCTCAGTTTCTGAATTTGAGAAGCATTGGAATGTCTGTGCTGCAGAAAGCCTTGGGATATATTCAGCTATTACCTATGCTATTTGAAGCTTAAAGAAAACAAATGCTCTTTTGTTCAGGTTTTCATCTAGATTGCTTTTAACATAAACTGGGTTATAGAACATTGGATACTGCACAAAGAGCTTCCTATAACTTTGTAATCCCCCTCCGAATACCTTTTTCAGGAGTAATTATTTCCAGAATACTTTATGCTTATTAAGAAGAAACACAGAAATACTAAAGCAAGTGGTCTGCACTGTCACTGGCTTAGTGTGCTGTGGTATTAAATTCAAAGGAGAAAATGTTAGTGTCAGTTATAGCAGAAGAATCTCTGACTGAAAAATGTGCCACATCTGATTGGTCCCTGTCACATGGACAGAGTATTATTGTGATAATAATGTAACTGCTCAAAGTACCTATCACTATTTACTGTGACTTTAATTATGGAAATCTGTAAAAACATGGAACAGGTATATGAGCTTTGGCTGTCAGTTTTGTGAAAGCATTTTAATTTTTTTTTTTCCGTTCAAGTAGCATTATTTCTTTAAGCAGTCAGGTGAATGAATATTAGAGATGAAAACCTGCTAGGATCTTACTCTGGTATTTATGTGTGCACTCTGTGCTTATGCGCTCATACAGTATATTACTGTAGTGTTCTATCATAGACAACTTTTTAACAGAAATGGATATTGGTGTAATAACACAGGAATGTTTACAAATGGAGGAACTTGCATGTCCAGATGAGGTCTAGAGAGAGTATGTTTCCCAAACTGGGGTATGCTATATAATTCCTGAGGCTAGATTTTAAAATGCAGAAAACCAGTTATTTTTGAGATGGTGTTTTAAACGTTTGTGTCTTGTCTACTGCATCCCTAAAATAGCTTTGTAACAAATTCAGTAGTTGTTTTAGAAGGAAAATTGTTATTTCAGGAACAAGCAGGACCTTGTACAAGCCTGTATTTAAATAATAAGAAAGGTTGGGGGTGAAAACATTGGTAGCCTGAAAGATGGTAAAGATGGTATGTTTTGATTTTGGGGTTTTATGCTGTCAGTTGGTTCTGAACATACTTAAGCATCTCTAGTTCAAAATTCTTACTACAGTGCTTCTTAAATTACAGTGAATAAATACATTCTTGTTGCTGACCCCTTATGTACATTGGTGTTTCCAGTTGGACTCAGAATTGTCCTTTTCTTTCTCTTATAATCTTTGCATCATTGGTGAACTGTGGTATAGACAGAACCTGCAACTTAATTATTTTACAACTGCTTTTTTCGGTGCAGTGTTTTCTTTATAAGGAGATATTGTTAATATAATAGAAATTTCGTTTGTCTCAATCAACTTGGTTGATTTAAGGGAGGAACTACTGTCTCAACATGCAAGTGTGCAGGATAGGGTCTCAGTGCAAGACACTTCCCTCATGCCAGGGTCTCAGTGAAAGACACTTAACTTGCACTTCTGATTGTAATTTAACTCTGTCCCAAAGGTGTTGCTTTCAAATGACAACTCTTTCTTAGTTTCAGAATTCTGAGGTGGTGTCTTTCCTTGAAAATGTTGAAATGGTATATTTGAAGCATTATTCTTGGGATTTCTATCTTTCGTTATGTGTATTAATATCTCATGCTTGTCCTGGCAAACTAAGAATATAAAAATTAACTTGAAAGAGTAAATCTTCCCTTTTTTTCCCCTAAAGTATTGGTGAGGTTTTTTTCTTTACAGTGTAATTTAAAATAGTAGATTTAATGTTACAACTGGTAACTTCTAATGAAAGCCTTAGTAATTTTTCATAAACTAGTACTAGAATAGTGTGCTTCATGCATTTAAAGGTGAAATCTAATGAACTGTTTTGGAAACTAGATAGTTGACTTGCAGTGATTATGAGTCTGCCTGTTTAAATAGCATTTCAGACAGATAGAATAGACTGTCGGAGTCCATAGTGGATAATTAAATGATACACAGACCACACTTTTATGCAGGAAGCCTCACTTCCTTATACTGTGTTGATACTGTATTTTATTGAGGTATCCCAGAATGATGCTGCTCATTTTCTTCGTGTTCTGCTCCGACATACACTTGAACAGAATAGAAGGTGAAGTGTTGAAAAATAATTTGAGTGCTGAAGTTACTTCAGCATGTCACCTGGTATGAGCTAGGCAGAAATAAAAGCTATTTAAAATCTGCTCCCCTGGAAATGTTTTAGGAATGTAAGTGTCTTACTTTATGGCATCACGTCAGAACGATGATCCTTCCTCCATTTTTTACATCTAACTCAATTCTAAATTACTCCTTTAACAAAAACACCCCAACCCAACTAAACAAAACACACACAACCCCTCACCCCTTATGCTGGTTTTCTTTCTTGTTATAAATAAAGCTGTTTTATCCTTAGAAAGGTGTGATAACTCCCACTTAGGTCATAATGTGCTAAAGTACAGTGCATGGTTGCTGTGATCAACAACAGTGAGAAAGAAAATGGCTGTAAAAAGGAAAATTTTAAAGCTTTGAATTGGAATGTGCACTCTTGTTTGAAGTGGTTAGTATTTTGAGTTCTTATGCCAAGAAGTTCATATACTGCTTTCTGAGCATTTTTGTCTCTGCCTTGATTTATTGAATTAATTCTTTAATAATGTCCTTTGGGACATCTCGCAGTTGTGGAACTTGTACTAAGACAGATTTCCTTTTACAGAACTCGCAACTTAATACTAGATTTTTCTGAAGTGAGACACTAACCTCGGTGTGCCTTTTGCAAGTAAATGTTGACAGGCTCATAGGAAATGCAGCTGACGTTAGGAAGCTTGGGTGGGGACTACAAGGAGCTGGCACATACTACAGGGTTTAGTGCCAAACATGCTGACACAACAGTACTTTGTAAAACTTGTAAAGTTTTCTTTAGGCTGCTAATTCTGTCTTCAGAGTAACTGGAACCAAAGCAGTGTCTAGGATGCCAAGTTAAAATAGCTAAAGTAACAGTTAATGGGAAATAGAGAATGCTTTCCATGGCTTAGATCTTCAGAAATATTAGTAAAAAGAGCAAGCTTCTCTCTTAATGAAAGGGTAAGTTATGAACAATGCCATATAATGAATGCACTGCAAAACAAGTCAATCTAACTAGAGTGAATGTTAAAAACGGCTCAAAGAGGGAAAGACTAGCATTGTAAAGTATCTGTAAACACTGTGATCTGAGTGATTTATATCACAGTATCAATTTATTTGATTAGCCAGTTCGTAGTCATATTTTGTAAGGCACCCTATTAATAGCTTCCTTTAGCTTTCAAATAAAAATTCTTTCCTTCAAATATATCTAGACATTGAGAAATGCTATGTTGTCAAATGTGAGCACTTTTACAGCAGTTTGACCATGTCACCTTAAGTATAATGTGTTTTGTCTTGAGTTTACAGTATTTCTGGTCTGTGTAAAAGCCTAAGAAGTAGTAAGGCAAAGCTTTGAAGGGGAATAAAAGTGGAATACAGATTAAGTTTGCTTTGGAAAAGTTCAGGCAGAGTATGAGTTGCTGCTACCATGCTGTCTCCAGTTTTGTATGTGGGAGGACTTGCAGGAGGCATTGTGGAGAGGAAACTTGCAGGGGAAGGCATGCCTGACTTACAGAATATAAAAACTGGTGCAGTTTTGGTGGAAGGATGCAGTAATTTTACATAAGCATATTGGGTGGTTTTTTTAAATTTCATCACCACCCTTAGATTTTAGGAAACGTTTCCCTTCATTCCTTAGAGTGCAGGGCTCAAAGTAATTGTTGAAAGAAAGGAGATTCAGATGGTGAATTTTCTGTTCAGTGTTTGTGCAGAGCAGTGTGCCATGACAAGTTAGCTTTAATATGATCACCTCTTTTAAGGTAGGCACATGCATTGTGCTCTCCCACAAAAGTAGAAGCTCAGGTAGTAAACTGAAGCAGCTTTGCGTAGAGCAACTGGATGGCATTATCTTACATCCATGGGAGACGTTGGCTTTGCTGACCTCAGAATTGCAGATCACCTCCAAAGTCTCCTTTGACCTATTTTATCAAGGTAAAATTAAATAAAAGCAATATATAGATATAAGGAAAGATTTCTTCTTTTAAATCGTGGACGGGGGTTTTTTCGTGAAAACTGTCATATAAAATGTGGATTGAGCGGTTTTTTCTCTGAGATCACCTTAATAATTTTTCTTAAAATCCCTTCAGTTTGACTGTGTGATGTTGGACATTGATGTCTTTCAGACCAAAATTGGTCTTTTCCCTAAGAGTAGCACTTACGTAATTTTTAAATTACAAGATATAAGCTGGTGCTTTCAGAAGGCTATGTAGCAAGTAACTATGTAGCCCATGACTTGACTAAATGAAGCTGTACAACTCCTCATTGATTTTTTGTGTAGCTCTTGCTGGGGATCTGTTTTCATGTGTCTCTGGACATTCTGTAGCACATCTCTGGAATTTACACTTCTGTACTGCCTGATTGCTTCCAAATTATTACCTAGATTGTTACATCCCCCCTGACACCCCAGGTATATAAATTCTCTTTCTGAACCAGATCCTGTCTTTACCAGTATGAGTGTACATAAAAAGGCATGTGTGTCTTAGCTCCATAAAAGGGGCTGGAGGACATGTTTGGAAAAGAGATTTAAACAAAAGGTTTGGGGTTTTTTTTAAGATAATAACAGATAAACTTTGGAGACCATTGTCTTTATCTTGGTCACAAATTTGTTGAATCAAGGAAGGATCTGAGAGATGTTATGGTGACTCTTTGGTTCCAGAGAGAAATTCCTTTGTTGAATAAAAATTGTGCAGTATCACTGAAGTGCTCTGGTCAGTGTCCAAGGTTTGAACTGCCTCAGGGGATGTATTGCTGACATTCTCTATGGCCTGTTTAAGCATTTCTGTTTACAGATTTGTAGAGTGATCTGTTTGCAGTGCAGTGAGACTGCACTTCCTGTGGTTGAATGGTGTTGCTTAACTGTGGTCAGCTGAATTCCTTGGATAAGAGTTGGATTTTTCTAATGTAATGTCAATAGATTTTGCCAACAATAGCTGGCAATGAAGGCACATGCAAGGTTAGCATGAATTTCTGATGGTATATTAAATATTGTGAACTCTGTTCTTAGTCTTTTTCTACATCTTTCTGACAAAAGCGAGCTGCAAAAAATGGCTTTGCAATTATCCATTGCAACTTCCATACTAAGTCTTTCCTGTTAAGCAGGAGTTTTTATGAAGTTTATGGATGGGCATTTGCTTTGATTTAGGAGCACTTTTCAGAAATGTAGTAGCTGACACCAGTTTTCTTAGGCACTGATAAGAAAGTTTGAGTATCCAACTTTTTTTTTTTTCAGATGGAGCAGTTGTCAGATGAAGAGCTTGACCATGGTGCAGAAGAAGATAGTGATAAGGAAGATCAGGATCTTGACAAGATGTTTGGGGCATGGCTGGGTGAACTGGACAAACTCACACAGGTGAGGGGGGTTTCAGTCATCTCATGCAATAATTTTTTGTTGGTATTATGTTTCTTTTCAGTTGGATGCTAACTGCTTAGTACTGCCACTTGCAGCAAGGCAGACTGTAGCCTTTGACCAGTTCAGTAATCTTTCAAGGTTTATATATTGTCTTGTTTTCCCCATCCTGAGGTTGTTAAATTCATTTTGCACAACCTGCTAGTTTGACCTATCCCAAATGGTGTAGTTCCTTCCAAGAATTATGGAATTGGTATTTTGTCCTTATGTATGTAGAGAAACAAGGACTTTAGCTGACAAGAGATAGGCTGGCTCTCAGAATATGTGGTTTGACATTGTCCAGCTATGACAGCATTTATTTGTTGCACCTGAACAGCAATAAGAAAAAATTGTGATTGTTGCCACTGATGACAAAGTACCCTGACATACCCTAAAGGAGTCACCATTGTTTCAGAGTACTCTTCCTGCATCAGAGAAGCAGCTGATAGGACATCTTTCTAGTGCTTTTCATAGAAAGAAGTTCTTCCCTCTTTCTAGTGTTTTCCTTTGCTTCACAAGCAGATACTGCATTTTGAATGGTATGCTGCACTCCTGGGGTGATAGGCCATTCCTCTGTGACTGCCTGCAGGGGATTTTTCAGCTGTGTGAACTGGCCTTCCTGAATACCATACTTAAACTTCTCCGTTTGTCATGTAGAATTAAGCAAAGGTGTGATAACTTCGCTAGAGAAGAGGTGGTTTTTCTCATCATCTTACCTGAAGACTGAAGGCAAATTGAGCTAATCATGTAACAGGATTTCAGATTGAGGCTCATCTCTGTTCCTGTCTCTGCAAGCAAGTCCTAAATGTATATATCACTGTAGGGGATTTTTTTTTTGTCTGAGGTCATACACGCAGAGCAATAAGGAATCCTGCCTTCTGAGATGAATGCAAGAGTGTGACATGAATCTGTATATACTAATTCTTGCTGGTTTTTAACTTACTTTGAAGGGTTTTTAATGGTGTGAACCATTTTGAAGGCATGGGCATTGTAAATCGCCCTGAGTGAGGATATTCACAGAGGAGCACAATGAGCCTTAGACCCATTAAGCATTGCTTAACTTCAGATGTTCTGTAGACCTGTTGAGCTTCAGTGACAGCAAGATTCCCCATGTAACACATTCCACTCCAGGGGCAGCAGCTCCTGACCCTGTCACATACCCCTCGGGTCAGCAGCTGGATCACAGTGCCCTACTGCTTGCTACTTAGAAAAATCCTGGTATTTATTATAGCCATCATATTTGCCATCATAACATAACAATTCAATGGGTCTTAGACCCTTTGTTCTCTACCCCATTTTTTTCAAGGTGTGTGTAGCCTAGAAATAGAAGTATACTTGGGGCTTATAGCTACACTATTGACATGCAGACTTCAGGATGATGTCTCAGTTTGTTGTTGATCCCCGCAAATTTCTTAAAACCTACTGACAGGTACTTAATGGTAGGACCCACATTATTTGTTCCCAACCTTCGTATTGCTGTTCAAGACAGTGTGCAACATAGCCTGACAGTTGCCCTTGTATCTTTTGCAGCTACTGAGAAATTACATTTCCCCCAAAACTTTAAATGACCTCATATTGTTCTGTATAAACAAATAAATGGAGTTGGTTGTGTCTCAGTTCATTTATTTGGACAATCATCAAGTCCTGATGGGGCTGTTCCAATGAAGTCCCAATAAAGGGAGGTGATTAGAGTTAATGAGATCCAAAGTGCATTCTCCTGTAGTTTCAGCATTTGTTGCTGTTTATCAACTGGACTTCAAGAGCACTAGGAGGAAAGGTTTTTGTCCCTGAGATTCTTGATCTTTAACTTCTTTTTAGATTTCCTAAATGTTTATTTTGAGGAGATTTGAAGTAAGACCCAGATAGAGCTTTTTAAGAGATCTGGAATTGTTAAAATGCCCATGGGAATCATTTGAGTTCACTTTCCCTCTTTAACTCTTGCTCTAACAAAAGCATTATAAAATGAAGTCACAAAATCTGCAGCATGTGTGAGCAATGTTTGGTGATGATGTAGGGTGTCTTAACATTTATCCTGCTAAAGGTATCCTGCTGTATGGTGCAGGCTAAATGAAAAAAATTTTGCCTTGCTTCTCATGGTTATTTAGAATTAAGCTTTTGTTGCTGTTGCAGTTCTAGCAGTTCTCCAAACTGCTGGTTTAGCAGTCTAATGTGTTACGGAGAATGTGCTCAGATAATAGTGACAGCATATCACATGTGTGTCCAATGATCTGAACTAACTTTATTAAAGCCAGTAAAACACAGCTGAGATGCTTTTAACCGGAATATATTTGCTTCACAGGAAATCTTTTGTAGCAGTCTGTGGGTTCAGTCTGAAGGAACGGGGCCTAACTTGCCTCTTCTGTCTCCAGTTTCACTGATGTCTCTAGGATTATAGTTTTTTTTACCCCCCAGCTATTCTGTCTGGAACAACACATAATCTTGATCAGAGCTACTGGAGGTGACGGTTTTTTCCATCTGATGGAAGACAAGACTTCTTCACTGTCTGCTCATACATGATGATTGACTTGCTGATTTTTTTTTTTTTTTTTTTTTTTTTTTTGTTTCAATNTTTTTTTTTTTTTGAAGTCTAAGCCAAGGAGAGAAAGGCACTCAGGAAGAATAAATCTTAGGGGGGAAAACAGTGCTTGATTAAAGATGTAGAAAATGAATATAAAAAGTTTAGGTGAGAAACTTTATTCTGTTGGAACTAGAAGACGCTTTTCCTTCAGGCAAGCGTCTCTTCAGGAACTCTCTATCAGTTCAGGCATTGCCTAATTTCAGGGGTTTTGCAGGCCTGTTGAGCCTCAGTGACAGCAAGAGCTGGATTCCCCATGTAACACATTCCACTTCTGACCCTGCCATGTACGTTTTAGGTCAGCAGCTGGATCATAGTGCCCTACTGCTTGCTACTTAAAAAAATCCTGGTATTTATTATAGTATTATACCCATATTAGCCATCATAATATAACAATTCAGTGTATTGGTTAGAAAGAGTTTCATTTTTTTAACCTATCCTAGTTTTTCTAAAAAAAAGAAGTGTCCCACATAAACTGGCTGGGATTGATCTTCATAACTTAATGTTATTCACAGGAAAGACTACTGAAAAAAATTCTGAGTTTAGGGAATTTAAATCCCTGTTAATAAAATGGGATTCTTCATTGAATGTTTTTATCTGCTTATGCTATGATTATGCTCATAAGCTAATGGTGGATATCTTAGACCATATCTTAGACCCTTACCCCAGTTTGAATGTGTTCAGATACTTGTGCAGTTTGCTGCAGAGAAATAGTTACAGGTAAGTCAGCTGTCTGTTTCAAAATGACCTAGTGTGTATCACCACTCAAAAAAGCTTTTGGAAAATGCTTATCTCCTTTTGATTCTGAAAAAAGCAGAATGTGTTTAACACCTCTTCTTCACTGCATACCTGAAGTTAAATCTCCGTGGTATGATGATGTATGTTTTCAGTCTAAAGCCTGAAAAAGAGGGGTGGTTTTATATATACCATAACTTTTGAAAAAATTGTCTTAGAGAAAATTAATTCTCATTCATCGTAAAGATTTGCTTGTCCAATTCCTTGTCTAATTTTATTTTGCTTTTTTTTGGTCTTTTTCAGAGTTTGGATGCAGACAAGCCTGTGGCACCAGTAAAGAGGTCACCTCTTCGCCAGGAAACCAATCTTGCCAACTTCTCATATCGCTTCTCCATGTACAACTTGAATGGTTTGTTGAATTATTTACCACATATAGTTTAAGAAAAATACTATTTTAAGAAAAAAATCCTCTTCCAACTATAAATTAAAATATTGTAAAATATAAGAACATTTGAATACACTTACAGCTGAGGTGAGAACATATTTGCTGAAGGCATTGCTTTCTGATGTCCTTTTTTCTTGAGTATTTGAGTCTCCTAAAGCAGTATCTTTTACAACACCTAGTATCTGAGAACTGTAGTGTAGTATTTGTATAAAAAAAGCTTGTTCTGGGGTCTGGTCTCATGAAAGAATGAATTAGTGTGTATCTGTTAACCAGGAAGAAAGAGCATCTTGTTTTAGGGAACAGGATGCAGGAATATAGCTACAGAATGCTTTCAAGATAAACAGAAGGAAACCTTAATTTAAAGGTTTGAGGATGTATACAGTATTTTTGTTTTGGTTTTGTTTTTTTAAAGCAGTTGCATTGCTTTAGCAGAAAATGCTTAGCAAAACATCCAGACTTTTTCAAAAAGTGAGGCATGATATTATGCAAATGTAATTTTACATTCCGTTCACAGGAAAGCAGTTTAAACTTTTCAGATGTAATCTGAACATTCATAGACTTCTTTGGCTCACAAATGTGTTTAACCTAAATAGTGTGAAGTTGCACTGGTCAAGAGTAGTAGTGCAAATGAATTTCTGTTTAGCAGTGTGCAGAGATTTTTGCAATACAGATGGGAAAAGAAAATACTGCTTCCTTTGCTCTCTTAACCATTGGATTTGATAACACAAAGTGAAGAGTTGGAAATGAAATAACTGCATGTACTGACTACTCGTTTGTTGCAGAAGCCCTGAATCAGGGGGAGACTGTGGATTTGGACGCCCTCATGGCTGACCTCTGTTCCATAGAGCAGGAGCTCAGCAGCATCGGCTCTCATTCAGCAAACAATGCTGCCGTGAAACGCCTTGCCACAGAACCCAGAACTCAGAAACCACCTGCCAGTCGACCTTCCACTAAGCACGGCAGCGTGAAAGGATTATCCTCCTCCTCTGCTAAGGTGACTAAACCATCACATGCCAACGTGTCTCTGGATGACATCACTGCACAGCTAGAGAAGGCCTCTTTGAGCATGGATGAGGCAGCCCAGCAGTCTGTTGTGGAGGACACCAAGCCAGTGGTTACTGCCCAGCACAGGAGGACAGTGTCTGCTGGCACGGTGAGCGATGCTGAGGTGCGCTCCATCAGCAACTCCTCCCGTTCCAGCGTGACCTCTGCAGCTTCCAGCATGGACTCCTTGGATATCGATAAGGTGACGAGACCTCAGGAACTGGACTTGACATCACAAGGGCAGCCAATCACTGAGGTAGAGTGTCACTAATTAGAGATTTTTGTTTGGTTTGGATTTTTCTCTTCAGGCTTACACACACTGTGCCCACCTCATTCCCCATGCTGACACTCGTAGCTAAACATCTGCAGTGCAGTGGGGTTGATTGAAAAGTTGCTTTTACAGGAACTGCACATGTTGTATCTACTTCTTTCTCTGTTTTTGGTTCTGTCTGCAAGGAAATTTCTTACAAAGAATGTGTTTTAGTATTTTTAAGAGCTTTCCTCATCTCTTCCTCCTCTTAAGCCAATCATGCATTTTAGTGTTTTTATAGTTAATATTTTTATTTGAAGTAAATATCATATACTGCTTTTAATTTAATTCTGAGGAGTGCACAGCTGTGGCAAAAAGAAAGCACAACTGACAAAACTCAATTCCTGTTACAGTACAGTTAATACCTGAAACATAGGGAGCAATTTCTGGGTATCTGGAGCTATACTATACCAGTAATTTGCTGCTACTTAATATTCTTGTTTAATGTATGACAGGAAGAACTCTTTGAAGCAATACACAGCATAGAAAAATAACTGGACTGCAATACAACATCAGCAGATACTCATTTGGGATTTTGGTGCTTTGACATTGATTAATCCGAGAGGAAACTTCAGTAAGAACAGCCAGTTCAGTGAACATTGCAAGTGCTGGTGGCTTGTGAGAGAAAATGTGGAAAATGTTCCAGTGAATTTTGAGAACTTAAACTTAGAAACTCTCTTGTAGAAATACTCTCTGAAACAGAAATCTGACCTGTTAAAATGTCAGTTGTAGTAATATGCATGTTCTCTTCCATGAGAGAAAACTGGAACAAGCTGAATTTATTCTAATCAATAATTAAAACTAATCTGAATGAGCTGTGCTGAAAGCATGGTTCTACACATCTACAACAGAAGTTCATCTGATGTAAAATGAACGATGCAGGCTTGTCAGTCTTATGTTCAACTCATTCAGGTCACACTTTGATTTAAGTCTTTATTTGAAATGTTGAGAAATTAATAAGTGACAGTTTAGGTCAACTTTCTTTTTGTATTAAAAGTTTGTGTTCAGTATGCTTTTATTGGAGATGTCATATTGAGTGAAGCAAAACAGATAGAAATGTGCCCTTTGCTCTTTGGAAAGTTAAAATGCAAACCTTTGCCTTATTGCTGTAGGCCTAAGTGTTCAAGCCCAGCCTATGACAGTCATTGATTATATTGTTGTTTGTTTGTCAATCATTTTCTTTTTATGGTATGAAAAGACCTGGTTTGCGTTTGGTTTGGGGTTTTTTTGGGGTTTTGTTTTTTTTTTTTGCATCTCCAGCTGTTATTCATGGTTATATCTATGTCTGTATGATGTAGAAAGTTAGGCAGTTTTGCATTTTCGTCTCTTCTCGAGCTAAAAAGATGATTTATGTGAATTAGTTGCTCTAGCTTGCATAGCACAAGAAAAGTGTGAATGTTGCATTTTTTGACTTTTTAATGCAAGGTGATTTCTGCAGTTGATCTTGCAGGTCTCCCTCTAGATTCTCTCTCTTACTTTGGGAGTTATATGCTTGAGGCATCAGTAAAATTGCCATTCTTATCTCCCAGGTTTTTTCAATTCTTTGTGTCATGAGTAATCAACAAACCACCTGCTGCCCTTAATTAACTTGATGTTGGTGAATCAGGGGACAGAGGTCAAGAAGTTGCTTTGTCTTGACAGCAAGGTAGTCTGTATTGCTGCAAGGATTGTAGTTGCTGTTTCAGTTGCTTTCTGAGCTCTTGGCCACTGACTGCAAGGCTCAAAATCATCCCCAAAAGCTTTTCTCAAAGACATGTGAGGGCTGCCTTTGTAGAAACCCAGTGATTACTTCTCATATAAGAATGTGGCTATTGTTTCTCTGCCCAGATAAGTTTATAAAAATGATTGATTCCTTTGAAGGAGATAACCAGAAAGTATCAGTAATTTGAGATCCAGATTTTGCTCTCCTGTTGAGAACAGAAACCTCTGCACTTATTAACCATGCTGTTTGCTTTGGCTCTATCTATTCTTTTTAATTTCAGTAGCCTGAGGAAGGTCTTCAACTCTGACAAGTTGTCTCCAGGTTTTACAGAACTGGTACTCAACTATTCGGTATTAAAATTATGGGATGGGATGGAACTTTTTACTGAGAAGTAAGTTTCTTTTTTCATCACTGGTGAATAGAGAAAGGGAAATGACTTTTTTTTTTTTGAGTTTGTGATAGATTCTGTGGTGCTGTTTTTTACATTTTTACATTTAGCTTTTAATGGATTCTTAGGAAGAATTGTTGGGTATCAATAAAGCAGTTTATTTCCTATTTCATTCATTTAGTGCCCGAAAACTAGTTTAAAGGTTTATTAATCCTCTTGGCTACGTTCTGAACCAAAACACCTTTTACTGGTAGGGCTGAATTGTATCCTCCCACCCACATGGTTGACTTAATGATGCTGTTTCTAATAAAAAACATCCTGCTGAGGAAGTAGCCTTTGAAGAAGTCCTAATGTCCATATAGGGAAAAAACCAAACAGTTTTTGTGCAGAAAGTGGGAGAAGCTATTTATTCATGGTCACAGCAGATCTGTTTTGAGATTTGTTATTCTAAAGTAGTGTTTCAAGTTAGCTCTTTTCTTTTGGTCTGTGTTCCTTGAGACTGCTAGTAGATGAGCTGACCTTTAAAATTTTTCTTTGCTGCTGTGGCTCTTCTGAAAGAGGTCAGTGTCTTGGCAGCTCTGCCCTTTTGGCCAATACTTTGTCTTCTCCTGGCAGTATAGGTACTTTAAAAAGTCATCCTTTCTGCTGCAACTTCATGTTATGCTCTTCCTAAGTACAATGGAAGACAGTTTTGATGGGAGGAAATGCTTGTCTGAAAAAGGAAATTAGGCTTTGCAGTTATAAACTTCAGCGTTCTGTCTTTAAAAATAGTTCTGCTCTATGTTTAAGAGCTCTCTGACCTGGAAGTGCAGGAAAATCCTGTAAAAGAACTGCCATGCACTGGCCCACTGAAGGTATGTATGGTGTAGTGTACTCTCTGGCTGGTTATAGGGACCAGTGTTACAGAAAAAGGCTTTAATTCCACAACCACCAGAATTGGGAGGATATGACTTCCCTTTCCTCTCATCCTTCCTTCCTCACAGTTCTTCCTTACAATGTTTCATCTCCTCCCTTGTCCCAGCTTTGGCACTTAACTGGTACTGAGTACACCAGAACTTTCTGCTTCTGTTCTGGGTCTCATTCTATGTTATTTAGGTGAACGGCAGAGGCTCAGAGGACTGATGCATGTTAGCAGGGTTGTAGCCAAGGACTGGCAGCTGGAAGGGAGAGCAGGAGCTCACTTGTTGGTGGTAATTGATTATTCAGAGCTTCTTGTCTGAGCATTTGGACAGGTACCATAGAGTCTTGCCTTCCCCTTCGTCCTAGCAGCCTGTGCTGTGGGAAATTCCTGGGGCTGAAGACATTATCAGCATGATGATAACTCTCAGTGGTCGTATTGGCCAGGACCATCCTTGTACTCCTTCTGAATTTGTCGTTATGCTGCTTTCAGGGGAGTTGACTGAAGTTCCCTTGGTTGTCTAAAACTGTGGGTTTATTGGTAGTTATCATGGTTTAATTTTCTTCCTTTCTTCCTTTCCTTTCTTAGTACTATCTCTTTAGACATTGCAAATGTTGATGTTTTCAAAGACTATTGCTTTGTAGTCTTGAGACCTTGTTTTGGTGGTACTAAGTGTTTTCTGGCTGCACTTTCTTTGTACTCTTCAGTCTCCCCTTAAGTATTGTTGAACAAAAGGAAAAGCTGTTTCCACCCCACCTGAACCCCCACAAGTTTTTGCTCAGTTGAAGTTTGCCTTTGACAAAACATCTTCACAGATCCTTGCTTGGACAGTATTCTCTCTTAAATTGGTAGGTTGCATTTCATTTTCTATACTTTCAGTTGTGAAATGAGTGGCATACACTTTATAATGTTATTTCTGGGGGGAGGGTACTTTACTTGTATGTAGACCAAATTAGTGAAGTAATAGCATGAGTTAAAGGTAGGTGAACTGATGACTCTATGACTAACTTGTTGCCTCCACCCACATTATCTTTTTCTTCTTCCTTTGGTCCCTCTGCCAGCAAGAAGTTGTCTCTATTTTCAGTGAGCTGTGCTAGAGTAGGTGGAGAAGAAAGCAGAGGATAGAGAACTGTGTTGATGAAGCTCATGTAGCTGTTTGTGTCTGGGGGGTGAAAGGCTCATTCATGGGCAGTCATTGTTGCTGTCCTGCACACACTCAGTGCCATCTGGTCTGGCACAGGTCAGCATCACCCCCACCGTCCCAATATGCCCGAGTTCTTTGTCTGTAACCCAGTTGGCACAGCTGAGAGATTCTGGACATACAAAGATAGTGCAAAATTTAGCAGTCAGTAACACTACATGATTTAATTGCATTTTATATTTTAGCTTTTACTTAAACTCATTGTAGATTTATTCTTGATGCATGAGGGGTAAAAATCATGAGAAGAGAGTGCCAGTGCAATAAAGCTGTATGGTTTTTGCTTCACTTGACAGAGAAGGAAGTTGAGTAAACATCAGTGTTTCTTTCAGAGTAAACAAGGGAGCTTTGGAGGCATGACAGTTAGTAGCAATTGTCATGTAAGCTCAGCACACATAAAAAATCTGTACTGGCTAAAAGATCCTGTGGGATAAAATGGAAAACTTGAAATGGACGTAAGTGACAATAAAGTTTGTGTTTCATAGCAATTTTGCCATAGTTCTTACAAGGAAATGCTAGCATTTCATCTGCCTGTGCAGTGGTGTAACACAGAAGCTTTGGTACCCATTTAAAATAATTGAGGGTCATGTTTTATGTGTGGTTGCTAAATGTTGCATTCTATGAAAACACAGTTAATGTATGCAGAGAAATAAACTGATGATGGTCTTTGTTAGGCAACGGTGTCTTAAAATAGAGTTGGACTGCTGAATCTCATGTGTTATTTGGAGGTGATTTAAAGAAGAGTTGTGGTCTACTTTAGCTCTTGCAGGATTAGAGCATTATTGGCTTTTGTATTTTGGGAGCTTAAAGTTTGAGTAGTTGTCCGTATGGTCCATGTGTTGTGTGGTTAGCAGATGTGAAGGACGTTAGAGTCCAGTTTGTGAGAGTAGTCACAGATAAGCAACAAACAAGGCATGGCAGAGGTTTGGTTTCTGTTTCTTCTAAAGACTTTTTTAAAAAAATAATTTAATTTTCTGCCAGTTGTGTTATGTCCTTAGTTTTGTATACAAAGTGTTCTGGATCATTTCCAGTTCCCCTTTTCCTAAGCTGACAATAGTCAGTGGAAAGACTTAATTTGAAACACAATTAGACCATGTCTTCCTCTTTCTTCTTTTCCAATTATTAGTCACAAAGTATTCTTTAGTAAGTCAACAGTAAAGGAAAATTGTGCATATCTGTCATCCTGAAGCATTACTTTGGCTTCCAGTTTTGTTGGCATTAAGAAGTGTGAGCCATCCAGTTTTCAAGTGTTCTTGAAATACATGTAAAATGACTCTTCATTTGCCACATTTCTTGGAAGCTTTCAAAGCATTCTCTGAGATAAACATATTATTTTATAAAATATAAACAAT
The DNA here is from genome assembly GCA_013397915.1 of Daphoenositta chrysoptera. NCBI lineage: Eukaryota > Metazoa > Chordata > Aves > Passeriformes > Daphoenositta > Daphoenositta chrysoptera. Next base: position 17,897 of record VZRO01001161.1, on the reverse strand, counting down.
ATTTGTGTATTTCAAATACATAATCAATGTGCTTGGCTGTGCACAATCGTCAAATGATGCACTAGAACCCAAGGATTGCTAAGACACTCTTCCCAATGTCTGCAAAACTAGCACATAAACTTTTTTCCACATTATACTTACAGAATCTGTAAAGCAAATGATGGGAAGGGATAATTTTAATTTTTTTTAAAGCATTTTCAATTGGGATCCAAAGGAGGCATTGTAAAAGTTTTGTTTACTGCACATGCATGGAATGGTAGGTTTCAAAAATTAGGGTATATAGGTTTAAAATACATGAAAGGGAAACAAGAATTTGAACATTATCCTTGCATTGGTAAATCTTGATTCTCCACTCAGTGTATCTGACTTACTTTATAGCTATGGATTTAAAATTTATACCGTAACTTTTCCACATAGGAGATAACTAACTGAAGTGTAACAGAAATCATAAAACATATAAGAGTAGTTTCTATTCTGTCAGCTTTGCCTCATAATGATGAATAAACTTAAAAGTTCCCTCTCTGGAAGGAACAGGAAAATGGACATATAATATGTGTCTTATTTTACACCACTGGCTGCCAAGGCTGGTATCCACTCAAAAATTACAGTTAGGGTGTACTTTGTTACTGTAAGTGTGAACACCAAAAGCATTGTCTCTACCTAAATGCACTGTTCTTTGTGGTTGTTCTGTGAGGTTGGAGTCTTCTATGGACAAGCAACTGCATGACTCACTCTGCTGTCCCAAATGCTGGGTAAATAAGCACACTTTAAAATGAATCTCTTTGCTTTTATGCCTGTTCCACAGCACTTCAGAAAAATACTTGTGTTTTTGAAAGGATTTCTTGAGGGAAAAATTGTAGCATTAGTACAGACAAGCCAAGAAAATGGTTGCTCAGAGGTTCTTTCTCTTACCAGACTCATCTGCAAGAGAAAAAATACCATAGATGAATGACCAAATAAATCTAGGCAGCACACTTTTGGAACGACCCACTAGACCTGAGTTGAGAAATCAGAAGTCTTGCCTTATGATATCACCAAACTTTGTCAGAAGTGTGCTGCAGGGGAGTTGTATGCATTAGTTGCAGTTTCCAGTATAGATATCACTCTATGGAGCTTTTAAAACAGTCAATTTCTTTGTAGATACACCATTCTACTTAAAACAAAGACAGATTTCTTAACTTTTTCTGCAACATTTGATTAGATTAGGGAAGTGAAATACCAAGTCTGTAGGAAGTTAGGAACAGATTACTTGTTTGTCCTTGTTTCAGCTTGCCAAAAAAGAAATTTGGGACAGATGACAAAAATTAAGAACACAGCTGCCAGTTGTGGAACATTAAACTGTAAAGAGGAGAAAATAATTTGTTGTTTTCCTCAGTTATGTATATTCTTAAACTATAGCATGAAAACTAGAGTTTGCGAGGTTTGTAAAAGAGTTTGAACCCCCAAAAAATAAGACTTCATGTTCTGGAGAAACAATTGAGAACTGGCCTTTTAGCTGTGTCAGTTTTGAGCACACTGCTTTAGTTTAGTTTGTTCTACTATAGTATAGTATTTAGTGTTTAGTTTGTTATACTATAGTAAAAGTTGTCTGCAAATACAAAGAAAAGCCTTCATTTTTAGTTAACCAAATGTACAGCTTTGGTTAGTTTCCTGTGTTGGACACTTACTCGTCTTACTTTTGTCAAAGTTATTCAGTATTTTAGACCAGCCACATCAGTGCCTTGCTTTGTGAATGCAGGTTATATTTCATTCATGTGGCTTACCTGCTTTTAACTCCCCAGCTGTGTATACCCATTCTTTTATAGTGGTTTGATGGTTTGATGTCTACAGTCATTTTGGATGGAATTTATAGTGTAAAAGTCAACAGCCTTATAATCAAATTTTTCTTAATACAGTTACTTTGTAGAGTATAAGGCAGTAGATGCAAACAAAACCAATTAAAGCTATATGTACTCTTATTCATTAGGGTTTTTAGGTGCTTTGATGTCTTGTTTTCTGTGCTACAGGTAGAGCCCTTCACAGGATGAAGTCTCTGATATTGTGTAAGTAATGCAGTTAGGAATCAATTAGTCATAGTTTGGTGGGGGGGGGTTTCCGTTTCTTCTTTAGGTCTTCCACTTAATGCACCTTTTTTTAGACTGATCAGACAACCATCTGCTGTGAAAATATTCTCCATCTTATTTTTTCTCGGGGTTTCCTTGAAACTTCCTCCCTGCAGGCAAACTGTATTTGGGGTTTCATGTTTGGTTTATGCTAGTTTAGATCCATGCTACTGATGAATTGGGTGGCCTGTGCCCCATCTTGTATTGGAGCTGTTGTTTATGCAGCTGCTTAGTGATTTGGAGCAGCTTTCCCTGGAAAATAATCCTTGTGGATTAGTTGTTCATTGATCCATTGGACCACATGGTCAAAACCATTGCTGTCCACACAAGAGATGAGAGCACATGGTTGGGGGATTGACAGGACTGCCTCTTACTTGCAGCAGTTTAGTCTTACATTTCTAAAAAGCAATAGTGAAATGAAGCTTGAACTGAATGTTCACTGGCTTTTGCTATCCTTTCTGTCCTGCTCTGTCTTAAGAAACTTGTGTTCAGCAGGGGAGCATCACAGCCTGCCCTGGGAGGTGATGGACTAGCACAGGAGTGCACCTCATGCACACAGAACAGCAGTTTGTTCATTTGAGATGTCACAGACATTTTACTTAAATTACAGTTAATTTCAACAGGGTTAGTCTGTCAGAACTGGCACGAAGTTATAAACATCCCTAGTATTTAATAAATACTTGCTGTAAGTAAAGATTGAAATTTTTTTTTATTCCGGTTGCCTGCAGTGAAATGGAGTCACAGGAGTCCTATTAGGAGGGTTGGCCACTCTTGAGCACAGAGGAATTGCACCAGGTTCTCCCTTCCCTTGTCTGGCTCCAACATGTTCTGCAGCAGCCAGGCACTGCAGCTTAAAGAAGACTGCTGTCCTCCCCCACCATGGACCCAGGCATTCTTGATCTTGGCCAGTCTTTGATTCGAGAGTAGCAGTGTGCAATCCACCCGAAGGGCTGGCCAGTGCTCTCTCTGTGAGAGGATGCAGCCTTGAGGTTTTTTTATAATTGTGATGCTCCAGGCTTCACTGAGACTTACAGACTACAGTTTTAATTCTAAAGGCTTAGTCTCAGACAAATTCAGATATCTTCTCACGGGAAAGCACAAAGCAAGACTTAGATGGTGCTCCTGCCAATAATCTATTTCAAGGTCAGATGTGCAGAGGTCCTTAAAAACATCTGTATTTTAAATGACACACACCTTTCCTTTCTTGGGGATACTTTGTCTAATGTAGATGACTAGTAATCACCCTGTAACAGTAACGAAGCATAGAAAATTTATCTTAGTAGTATGATTTGACAAAATTTTAATAAGCAACTCTAGGATGACCTGCTTGAGCAAGGGAGGTTGAACCAGATGACCAGCTGTGGTCCCTTCCAGCCTTAACCCACACTGTGATTCTGTGAAAACACGTGTGTGAAGAGGTCAGGCAGCTCTGTACCCAGTGCTGCTGCTTCAGTCTCTCAATGTCTGTTTTCCTTTTCTGAGGTATTAATAAGAATAAACTGTAACCCCTTTTGCAACAAATTTTTTCTAATACCTGATCTAAACCTCCTCTGGTGCAACTTGAGGCATTTTATTTTGTCCGATCTCTTGTTACTTGCAAGAAGAGACTGTCACCCACCTGTCTACACCTCCTTTTAGGTGGTTGTAGAGTGCTGAGGTGTCCCCTGAGCCTCTTTTTTGCTAGGCTAAACAACCCTCTTTGCAAAGGAAAGCAGAAAATGGATATTTTTAGTTAGATGTTTATCATACTGTGTCCATATAAATAAGTTCCATATGAATAAGTTCCATATGAATACATAATCTCAAAGAGATTGGAAAAACCAATTTCAGTTCTCCTTTCCCATCTTTGGGTCCAAATTACAAAAATTATTTTTAATCTTTAATTCTTGAGTTCTCTTTTGAAAATAGTGGATTCTAATTCTTGAAGCTGGAGTCTAAAGAATTCAGTGTAGGGAGGTAGTTGAAAAGGAAGCTATAGTAAACTTTTCAACAAAGTTTTGCAAGCATATAGCTCGCTATTGTATACTGAGATTCCCTGATTTTTTAGTTTGTTTCTTAGAGACAGAGAATGCTTTTAGAAAAGGCTTTTGTAGTGTTTCTCAACTGTGATATTAAATCCAGAATAGTGGTACAAGAGTGCCACCAGCTGGTTTAATTAAACCTGTGTATTTATTGTTAAACTCCTACTGAAGAGTTTTGCAAGAAACACATGGCAAGATAATTACATGCACAAGTCCTCAATGCGCTGCTATTGCCTTTTTTTATGTACTAAGTTGTTCTGCTGTGCATACCTTGAGTGAATGATGTCTTTGAATGTATTGGTAGTATTTAACAAGAAAGGAAGTTTTCTATTTAACATGTTTAAGGCATTAGAGCAGTAAGATAAAATACTTCAGAAGATTGCCAGGTCATCTTTTTCTTAGACTTCCCACCCCAGTTTTTGATCATTATTTGTAAACTATCAGTGTAAAGAACATATTTGACACCTTTTGGACTGTATTGTACTGTTTTTAAATTCTGTATGCCTGTATTCTCAGCCCTTACCTTAAAATCAGAGGAATTAGATATAACTCAGTCTCCTGTCGATGAGACTGAATCTTTCTAAATTGATCTGACTTTTCTGTACTAAGTGATAATCAGACATAACAAGAAAATGGATCAGTGCTGAGATTTTGCAAAAATATGCAAGCAGAATTGAAGAAAGGAGGCCATGTATAATAGAGTATCCTACTTGTGGACCAGTGGGCTGCTGCCATGGCAAGATCGGCTACGTGGCCTTCATGCTTCAGACCCTAGCTAGACAGCTCAGTTTATCACCTCTTCTTAAATGCTTTTCTTAAAATCCACCCATCAGTTATTGTCTGTAAAAAATAAATCTAATATGCTCAGTAATTCAGTGATAGTTTAGAAATCATTTCAGTTTTTGGTTTTTTCTGGAAACTGACTTTCAGCTCAAGACCTCTAAATCTCAAGAATTAAAACAACCCAGTGAATATTGCATAATGGAGCTGACAAGGATAATAGGTGAGGAAATCTTGAGGTTTTGGCCATGTAGAGCATTACTGGTCATTTACTTAGTACAATAAATTATATTCTGAAAATCTGAAAGGTATTTTCATTTTTCTGGTAGCCTGTCAGTTCTAGCAAGTTTAGCAAACATGCTTTGTAAGTATAGGATTGGTGATGGGTGTAAAAATATTTCAGTATTGAAAAAACGATCTGGCTTAAGCAGCTCCTGTGTGTTTAAGTACTGTGTTGAGTTTTCTGAAAACACTGAAATGACATTTTCAACAGCTGGTCCATGAATGTCTGGTATTTAGATCTGAATGCAGTGGATGTTACATTTCTTCTGTCTTCAAAGAAAGGATATAGGAAATCTTTGAAGTCCAAAACATAGTTTGGAACAAGACTATAGTCCATGTTCTTATAAACATCAAGGCTAGCTGTCTTTGCTGAATGAACTGCACATGAACACTATTAAGTTTTTAGTCCTAACAGAGTCTAGAACTCTTAAGTGTTAATGCTAATTTTACTCAAATCTAGTTTTCTGTGTTGTTGATTATCCACAGCAGCTTACGTTTGTTATGGAGGCATTAGTAGGCTTATTTATTTGTTTTTGTTACTTCAGGTATTTTGATTATCATATCTGAATTTTTTTAAGTAAATTCGTTTTTGCACAAAATATTTTTGTGCATGGCTGTTTTGGCATGCTATGAGAAAGGTATACATTTAATTTTATAGAAAGTTAATTTTCCAATCAGCAAATCTTTATTAGCATTTTGAGGATTTTTTTAGTATTAAACATCCATGGTTTTCAGTGTGACTTGGAATAATTGAGGTATACAGTTAAAATATGACATAGTTCAAAACGGTCATAATTGTCTGCTTCTACTTCTTGTATAAAATGGTTTTCCTAGTTTTGATAAGTTTTCTTTCATTATTTTTCACTGTCTTTTAACCAGGTTGAGTTCGTGCAACTTAGTTTGAAGTCTGTTCCATATTATGAGGAAGGACTAAACCAGAAGTAAATAGCTTCCTATGTATTGTGTTAAAGTGGTCTCCAAAAGCAGTGATTTTGGCACAGAAAAGTTGTAAACATATTTGGTACCTGATGATAGGCTTCATCTTTGCTTGTTTTAAGGAAAGAAGAGTACTTTTTGAAGACTGTATAAAGAAACAAACTCAATGAGTTTTGGGCTACAGTGTGACTGCCTGTTCCAGCTTCCTGGTGTGAAGTCTTGTAACACAGTTTATACTGACATTCCATGTGACAAAAGGAAACGTCATATTGCCTCTTAAGAGTCCTCTTAAAGCCCTATCACTTTTTCCTTCCTGGATGCTCACTGGCCTATGGTATTTTGAGTTGTGCCTGAGTAGTAGCGATGCTGGATTAACTGGGAATCCTGAGTGGAGTCTGGCTCCCTGATAATCATTTAAAATACCCAAGTATAAGTGTTGGTTTTAAAATTCTTTTAGTGCCAGATGGATCCCTGCCGCGGCACTGGCTGTCTGGCTGGCGAGGTGACTGCGAGTGCCGGGCAGCCGCCCGCGAGGGAGGGGACGATGGGGGCAGCTCGCAGGGGCGCGGGAGGGTGGGCGAGGTTCCAGTGAAGTACTTGGGGCAGAAAAGTAGGTTAATTTGTTTGGCAAGATCAGGCATTTATATTATCAGAGCTTTGGTATGTATTTCAAGTCCTTAAGTAGAGAGGAAGAGTGGGCTATTCAGATCCTCTGTGTGGTCCACTGTGATTGTACCATCTACCAAAAAATAATGAAATATTTATCTTGCCCTGAACAGTGAAATATTCTAGGAGCAACATCTGTTTATCCTCAGAGCTTGATTTGTGAGCTGAAGTCTTTCTTTGAAACAGACTAAATGCTTTAAAACTGAATTGTGAAAGTAACACGTTCTAAAATGAAACTTTATTTATTATCTACCGTTTCGTGCATGCCAAATATTTAAAAAATTGTATGCGCATGTAGTTATTGTTGAGCTGAGCTATAATTTCTAGAACTTGGGCTTTCTCTGTTGCTTTGCTGCTTCTGCTCATTCTAACTTTGGGTATGTGCAGTACTGCAGAATTTGTTACAGGGTAGGAAGAAGCCATGCACAAAAAATGTCCGGAAAAGAGTTGTTGCCTTCCTGTTGCTAGGCATGTTAGCTCTGCAGCTCCAATTCGCATAGGTAGTTGTCATCACACTGATGTTCCACATTATACTGGCCAACCTCTATTCCTGTAAAATATCATCATCAAAGTTTCAAGTGGCTATTATATTGTAAGAAGGATATGGCATTCCCATTTTTGGATAGAAGCTCCGTATCAGAAAAAAATGTAGTTAAATGCATGATAGCAGCAGCCAAGATGACCGAGATAGGAAGAAGGTTAAGTGGCCTACCTTGGCCTTCCCTGTAGGAGAAATACTCTTCAGCAAATAGTATTTCCTTTAAAGAGAGAGTCAGTATCCTCTTTTTATCCTGACACTATTGTTGACTAATAGGCTAAGACAGATGGTGACTAAACTCTAAGGAAGAGGCTGCAAGCGTACATTGTAATGTTCATTCTACTGCAGTGCTCCACTCACCAAGAAAGTGATCCACATTAATCAGAGTCCATGATGACTGATAAGAACTCTGTGAAGAAACTCCTGAAAGAATTTCCTTGAACTTGTCACTAGCTTTTTATGTATACTTTTGGGGTTTGGATTGAGCCAACCATTTTATTCTGCAAGTTGTGTAGTGATATGTTGTAATGAGACCATTCTAAACTGACTCTGTGGGAAGTTAGAGCCTCTGTGTAAGAAAGGATACAATTCAGTATGACTGTAAATAATTATACCAGGTTTACAAACCCTCAGCAGTGTGGCTTCAGCTAGGCAGCACTGCTATGCTTCTAAAACATATGATGTAAATACAGACAGTAATAAATATGCAAGCAGAAAAATCTTCATTTACTTTGTAACAATCTCTTTTTATATTAGTGGCTAAATACCCAGGTGGAGCTTGGCTGGAGCCTGGGTTTAGTTCAAATGCTGTGTAGAGTCTTTCCTGAGGTGAAGCTTTTAAAGTCATTTTGAGATCCTTAATTGCTCATCCCAGTATGTGGCAGTCACATCAAGTAAACTCTCCCTGCAGGAACTGTGTTCACCAAACTATTTGATACTGCCTTGCATGAAGTTGTAGACATGGGCTCTTAATTTTTTTTGGATTATACCTTATTGTGGCACTGAAGAAGAGGTGGGACTCTATACTGCTAGTTACTAAACAAAAGTATAGTAAGCATGTATAGTTGTCATGACTTGTTCTGTATAGCATTGAAACAAATGGAACAAATAAGGCTGAGACAATTGCAACCACATGGGACAAAACTTGCAGTACAGTGGTGGTACACAGGAGATGTACTATATGCTTTTTTTAAAGTTGTTTAAATGCTCTTGTTAAGTGCCACAGTACTAGTCTAATTTCTGTAGCAGACTTAACTATGTGGTTCTGAAAATTGCTGCATGATGATGGCTTTGTTGCCTGTAGCAGGTGCTGGAGAAGATAATCACTCTTGGATCTGTCATTAACTGATTTCTGTCTTTCTCTACTGGTTGCTTCCCCTCTACTGATTTTGCTTCCCGTTTTAAAAACAGATGAAAATATACTTTCTGCTAATTTATCTTCCCAGAGAAGCATCGGGATTTGTAATTTTATAATTTGGACTATACAAGAGAAGAGAGACTTAGGTCCTTTAAATAAAAGGACATGAATTTTAAGTCAGGTTGGTTTGTTGTTAGGGTAATATCTTGCTTCTTTAAGAATGAAGCAGGAACCAGTGTAGAAAGCATAAAACCAGTATGTCTCCCGGATGACCAGTTTATAGTGGCTTTATAAGTAGAATGTTTAGTTTTAGAAGACTGGACAGGATTTTGAAAAACATTGCAAGTGCATATTTTCCTGCTTTTATAGTTCTAATTGTCTTTACAAATAAGTTTTCTCTTGCAGAAAAGAAACCAGTGGCAGGTAAGCAAAAGTTTTCTTAATTCTGTTGTGTGACATTTTGTACAGGAGAAGATTAAAACAGTGCACAATTGCTTTTACATCAATGTATCAGCCTCGTAGAATTTGGGAATGTTCATGTTTTTATGGGACGGGAAAAAAGTGATGATGTAAGGTTTTTTTCTTTTAAACTCTGCTTTATCTTCTGTAATCAAGACGCCATAAAATTACTATACTGACTTCCTTTGACTTATGTTCTTTCTTTTTCTTTCTGCACAAGCACTCCTATTTGGACAGGGAAACCTCCCTTCTTCTGAGAAACATTGCAGGAAAGCCTTCTCATTTGCTGACCAAGGTGATGATGCTTCTTTCTACTGGCATCGGGAATTTCTTTGTAGAAAGAATGCTTTTGGTGTGTGCTATGCTTCTCCACCCCTGCTCTTTCCAGGAACTTTTGCATTTACTTACATGATTTTTCGGATTATCCAAGGTGCTTTTAAAGGCTGAATTGTATTGTTTGTTTCTGCAGATTTATCAAAGTGTTCAAGTTCTTGACAAATACTTAATAGCCATATTAGCAGGTAAAATGCATTAGTTGAAAAGGAAATGTACTGTGCTAGAAGTTCTTTTGTTCCTATTGCCATTCACTAGTTTAAAAAAAAAAGATCCTAACTGTGAAAAATGTGTGATTTTTCAGTAGTTTTAAAAGGCATTAGTAGCCCTAAATAAATCAAGTTCTCTTCCTGTATCAAAGACAAACTAGTAAGTAATGGGATATTTTTTTATAACATTTTGAATGTTGGCTGAATGTAATGTGGGGATAATATCCTAGTAAGACAGTGGTCTAATGAGCTGGGTGTGTACAAACCTTGATTATAAATTTATTTTCTTTACAGGAAAGAGGTCAGTAATGTACTAAGAGATCCCAAATTGTCCTACAGTTTGCTGAGAATTATATCTTCTATATGTTTTTCCTTTTGAAACTAGAGTACAAGGGATGCAGCAAGCTATAAATCTCTTTGATGAAAATACAGGCTGGGTGAAGGACAAACAGATTCATGTAGCTCAGACCTTTGAATATTTGGTAGCTGAGATGTCAGATGTCTCTGATGCTAATACATACTGCAAAACCATTTCTGTGGTTATTTTTTAATTCACAGACATTCTAGTGGAGAGACCTCAGGCAAGCCTGAAGTAACTAAATGCAACTTGGCGACTTCAAAACAATAAGGATAATGTTCACTGGGCATAAGTAGTCTGTATTTAACAATAGAAGTTTAGAACTAGTTTACTGCTCTTTCTTAAATACCTTAATATTCTTCTCAAAATGCTCAGCATGTATCTTGCAAACAATTTTCAGGCTGTCTTCCAGAGGAGTACAAACAGCCAAAAGCATGTAATCTTCTGCTCTTGTGATTGTTTTGCTTAAATTTTAAGGGCATACCTCTGCCTTGACCCATCCCCAATAGCTCTTGGCCCCCCTGCACCACCCAACAAAGCAAACAGCCACCAAAACAGCAATTGGCTTGATTGCAAATAGATTAACAACAGCTGTGGCACAAACAGAAACCACAATTTTCTTTCATGTTCATGTGTCTTCAGATCCTCCCTTCTGGTTGTTTATATGTGGGATGAGTGTTAGTTACCATACGGGAACCTAATCTTAAAGAGTGCATTAAAGGATCCCTTTGTGTCATATGACCATGGAGTAGCTCATATCAGGCATTCTAATACACTCCAAAGTTAAATGTTTGTATTTATGAATCTTTGTGTTGGCTGATTAGGCTTCACAGCTCTTTGATTCAGGGGCTTGTGGTGAGCCTTCTAATTTTCTGAGGATAATGTTTGGTCAGGTTGTGAGTGTTTCAGTACAGCTGTGCCTTCCAGTTCTGACTACTGACCATACAGGCCTGGTGTGGAACTTACTGGTTTTCTTCTGACCTCCTGCAAGCAGAAATACCTTCAGCAAAGTGATGAAATGGAAGTCCACTTTGCTGCTTAGATCCCCAGCTTTCTGTAGCATTGGATAAGCCTCTGTATGAGGGAAGCAGTCCCAAGAAATGGGACATTTCCTTGTAGCAAGGTGTTAGATCAGTTGACTGTAGGATCGTGTTGCAGGTCTATGCTGATGTGCCTGGTGTGTCAGCTATTTTTTACTGTCTTTAACTCTTTCTGTTTCTTCCCCTTCTCTGGTATGTCTGTCTGTATCTTATATTGAGATTAGAACCGTTTTTGTCCTCTGGTGTTATAACTAATTGTAAAAATTCTAACCATGGACTAGATTCCTTCTGCATCACAACCATGCACACACACAGTTCTGTTGCAGCATGAGGCAGATCTCCGAACAGAAAATGATCTATTTGTTTTGGTGATCTCTTCATTTTTAGATGTAATTCCAGGTGTTATTGTTCACACAGCATTCAAACCTTTGTTTGAAAACAGAAAGAAGTGAAAGCATATCTGTAAAGTAAGTTATTGAATATTGAAAATAAAGCAGTGTAGCTTTATTATCAAGTCTGCAAGCTTGTTTCCCTATAATGAATATTGAAAACTAAGCTTAGTACTGTGAAGTTAGAGCACATGCAAATAATTTTGAGAGAGTATTCAGGGTTCAAATACATCTCAGTTTTGGCCTGAAATAGAAATGTAACATGCTGGATTTTGAAGGGAGCATTTCGTCTACTGTTCTGATGCACGTGAAGCTGAAACTACATTCAGGAAGACAGATGATAGTGATTTAATGATGTAATGATTCAGATAGTATGTCAGCATCTGGAGGTAAAGGAACCATGTTATATCTTTTCTTCCCAAACAGCAGGTACATAATTCTTCTTTTCTTGTTGACCTGAAAGACAAAAATTCTTCTTATGAATGTTGATTCCCTTGTTTTTCAGATTTTGGTTCCTGTACACTGTAATTCCATCAGACTTTTGATTAAATCAGTTATTATGTTGGCTTCATGCATCTTAGGCCACTCTGATTCACATTTGCTCATTCTTGAATTAAGCATGTGTTTGAGGTTTTTTTATGCAGTTTAAAAATACAGCAATTGATTTCTAATCTGCAAAGAATGTAAGGACAATCTAAAAACTCCAGCCTCCTACAGACACTTTCTAAGGAAGTTGTGATGTCCTATGTGATTTTAATGTCACCTTTTGTCCCTTTTATTATAGTAATGATACTGTCTACTTTGTCATTATAATAAAAACATAATTTATATTTTATTTATAATAACCCGTTGTGGTTGCATTGTTAGATAATGAGACAATGTTCTCAAATCTGTCTGCCCTGTTCTGCATATCAGGGCTTTTTGTCCAACTAAAACTCCTTGCCAGTTAGTTGTAATGTCTCCTCTGTTAACTTTGTAGTCATCTTTCCACTCTCAGACTTCCTTACTGTGATTTCTACCTCCCGTTCTTCCACCTGGTTTGTTTGGCTTTCTTCCCCTCCCCTTTGCTGTTTTTCTCCTGGTCCCAGATCCCAACACTTTTTCTGGTATAACTGTTTGCCCTAGTGAGAAGCCTGGCCTAGAGCCATTACTAGGCAGGTCCTGTTCAGAGGCAAGTGGGATGATAATGTAGTGCAGATGGTTGCTTCAAGGCATAAAGAGACAGTAAAATCCCTTTAGATTTTTTATTTCATCACTACCAGCTTTGTCAAATCTAGTCTGAGTAGTCTTTCAGGCAGATGGCAGCATGCATGTGACTGCTGATTAAGGTTCTGTTCTGCCATACCTTGAAGAATAACTTCAAAAGGGCACAAGTCTACTTGGAGGCATTACCCAGTGGTGCACCTGAGAAGTCAGTACCAGATGCAGTACTTTTCAGCATCTTCTTTAGTGGCATAGGGCCTTCTTTGCCTCTACAGAGCGTGGGGAAGAAGATCCCTTCTATGAGAAATTGTGACAAGGGCCAGTGTGACTTTGAGATACATTTAAAATGTAACTGCTGCTTTCCAATTTCCATTCAGAAGCCATCTTCTGTGTTTGAGCTAGGCTGCTAATAGCAAAAAGTTTTGTGAATGGTGGACAAAGAAGTAGAACAAAGGAAAAATATGGCACTACCCCAGTGTAGTGTCATTGTAATATCTGAGACCTTTTCAGGTGAATAATTCTCAGACACAACCCCTAAAACAACACTACCACTTCACAGCCATTTCCATATTTAGTAGCATAATGCAATATGGTGACAATGTCAGGAATATTCCAGAGGTATAGAAAAAGCTGTACTAAACTGGGAAGAAAGAAGGAGGAAATGTGTGGTGAATCTGCATTGGGGAAGATGAACCCATCGCCAGGTTGAATGCACACATACATTTAGTGAGCTTTTGGATACTCAAGTCTTGCTTCCCTTTCTGCTTTACCCAGTTAGAGGTTATTTGGAGTTATTATGAAAAGAAATGCAATAAGCATATGTTTTGAGACTGGCCATGAACTACTGCTGTAAACACAAGCTCACTGTTTATAAATGGACTTTGCCACGATTGCAGCACATTTTTAGGGTAGGAATATTCTGCTTGTCCTAATGAGTTTATCAAGAAATACAGAAGAACTGCTCTTAATATTCACACATTTGGTTTTAGTGCTGATCACATACAGTCTTGTTCTAGTGTTCTTTTTAATAATAAATGAAAGCAATCAAAGAAAAAACTTCATTAATGTGATTAATATTTAGACAGATATACATTAAACAAGAGGCTAATAAAAGCGTCTTGAAGTTTTGGGTAATTAGGTACAAACGGAGATGTTAATACAGTGTTCTCTGGTAACAGGAACCTCTGTTTCAGTACAAGCTCTGCAAGAAGGAGAGCCCTTGCAAAACAGGTGATTGCCTTTCCACCCAAGGCTAGACTGTAGTTAGGAAAATAAACAGTGGATGCCTGCTTTTAGTCCTTCAGAAGTCAGTGCTACTTCTGTATTTAGTTATCTTCTTATCTGCATTCAAAGAAAGATTTCAGAGAAAAAAAGCAAATATTAAACAAAGATGAAATTTCTTATTTTATGCGTTTTGTAGTTTCTGTATCTACCTTGCTAACTCAAGTAAAACGTGAGCTTTACTTACCTCTTAACCATTTAGTTAATGGCTTTTCTAACTACCTTTTTTTAGTGGTGCCTCTTCCCCCCCCCTTTTTTTTTCCATTCTATTTGTGATGTCTGTATAAGATATTAATTAATAACACTTAAAAAATAATAAATGAAAGAAAAAAAAAACCCAACCTAGAAATGTGAGGCACAAAATCATTTGAGCAAGGTCAGCTCTGTCATTGCACACATCTTGCATCTTTAATGCTAAAACACAGCTGGAATATCTTGTAACTGCATATATAATTGGAAACTGGGGGCAGAAACAGTGTTTGTCATTATATTACGGAAATCTTAACTTTATATTTTTTTGTATTATTCTTTCCAATATTTCTCTGTAGGCTAAAATTATTCAAAACATAGTTTTGGTATATAAATGCAAAGAAGAAGGTCATTAATTTAAGACCATTGCACTGAAGAGATATGCATTTTCCATTTTGGTTCGCAGTCTTTGAATATTTTGGATTAACACGTTCTATGTATAAGCCTGTTGCCAAGTATTCTTTAAATCAGATGCAATGTTTTCCATAATCAAAAGTAATCTTAGCTTAAAGCTTTAAAATGCAAGTGTAACAATAGTTGCAGAATAGTGCTGTTAAGTGAGGCATTTGTTGTAATTTGATAGTGATGCGTATTGCTACTAAAAGAGAATATCCTTTTCCCACCAGAGGTGGAAATGACACTCTGTCAAAAAGGAGACAACTCTCAAATTAATTTTTAAAAAAAAGTAATTTATTAACAGGGAAATTTTAAAAAAATTATTAAAATAAAACTTTTACTAAAATAAATAAGAATCCGGGATTCCAGGGATCTAAGACTCTTTGCTGCTGGCTTATCTAGAGCCTAAAGCAGAGACCAGCAGTGCAGTGCCTCGCCTTGGCTAGTCCAAAGCGAGATTATTTATTATTTGGACCCTATATAGGGTCTTAAGCCCAATAGGCACTGCACCAGCTTTTACTCTCTGCTAGTTGGAGGTAACAACTGCTCTCCTCAGCTTGTGCATTGATTTTTATACCCCTTTGGCCCGTCCCCGGGCGGCCCATTGTCCAGCCTCCACGGCGCAGAGGATTGGTGAATCTTAGATTGATGACAGTCTTTGTCCAATGGCTCATTGTCTTTAGGGATAGTGATGTCCTTAGTGTCAAAGGTGGGAAAAGTCCTCATTAATATTCCAGTTGGCAGGGAGCCAAGTTGCAGGCCAACAGCTGATTGTGAATAATAGTGCCTTGGCTGTGGGGTGAGGGGTTTTGTCCTTCAATATTTGTTCAGGCTGAGGAGGTGGCTTGCAGGAGTCAAAGGATTTTTTCAATAGAATTATAACTTCAAACTTTGTTTTGGGTTTACAGGCAGTAGTTAAACATTAGAAAACATAAATTATAACCTTTTAACTTAAGGAGGTCATTAACATTTCAATTCTTATTTGAACAATTACAATTTGAATCAACCCCTTTAAAACCCTTTATTCTTTTAGTACAACAATCATTTAACTTGGATATTGTTCAACTAGGGCATTTCTTATTTTTACACTATTGATTAAAATTGGAAAACTTTATTTTGAACTGGGGTAAAGAAAAACTTTTAATTTAGGGGTATGGTAATTAATAATTTTATTAACATCACAATCATTTGTAATGTATTTCCTTAAAATTTACATATGCGAAAGCCAATTTTATGATTTCATGCATGACAAGTCCCCCCTTTTCTTTTTGCACAGTCTATTTGGCTTTTGCATATGTTACACAAAGGTACATAATTCTTCAGGGATGGTATTCAGATGTTTAAAACTGTTATACATTTGTTGAGCTAGTTTGTTGTCCTTCTCATCCTTCTTAGATGGTTTAATGTTCATGATTTTTTTGGTAGATGGTGTTGGTAGATGATTCTCTTGGAGCTCCTGAATAAGGGGCATACTTGAGACAACAGAAGTTATTAAATGAATAAAACAAGACATTAAACATGGGAGAAAAATGAGACCGGCGAGGGAGAAACCAATGATTATAAGAACTTTTTTCCACCATTCCCCTTTAAAGATGTTATTCCACCATTCAGTAGTGGTGAAGGAGTGCCACTTTTGTACTGGGACATGGGTAATTTTTCTAATGTTCTGGGTGATTTTCATTACAGCCTCTCCATTATCATCAACATGTAGACAACAGTTTGAGATATTAAATTTTCTACATACTCCACCTTCTTCTGCCAGTAAATAATCAAGGGCCAGATGGTTTTGATATACAGCTGCTCAGGTTTGGGTTTGTTGGGTACTGATAAGTTCTATGGCAGTTGTGGTTTGATTTGATATTACTTCAATGAGGGCTTGTAAACGAATAATTCGGTTTAGCATATAAATAGGGGTTCTATATCCCCAACTCCCATCTTGTGCCCAGGTTGCGGGTCCATAGGTCTCTAGAATCCGTTTGGGTGGCCATTCCTCTTCACCCCACTTTTGGGTTCCTCCTATTACATATCTTTTTGTCCTTTGCAGTTCATCATAAAGAGGAATTCCTAGGTTGTTTCCAGCTTCTTCAGTTAAAAGAAAGAAGCTGGGTGGTATAGCTCCAAGAGTGCAACTTCCACGCCAATTGGAAGGTAAACTAGAGTATGCCTTTTTTCCACAGATCCAATATAATTCATGTGGAGCTTCCCAGAAATTGGGTTGTATAGATTGGGCAGAGGTCCAATATTTAGAAATTTGTGGAAGGACTGAGAATGGTTGAGTTTTTGTTTCCCAGCACTGATAGAGTTGTTCTTCAGGTTGGAAAATACAGTTTTTGCTTTTTATTTCTTTCTTTGACCAGAAGGTCTTTGGTTCCTTTGGGATCCGCCATTTTTTATGTCCATCTGTGACTAAGTGACATTTACATATTGTTTCTCCAACTTCTATAGTAAATCTGTTCCCTGTTCTCCAAATGCACTCCTCTTCAATAATTGTGTCCCCTAGTTGCCATTCCTGTTTATCTTTTCGGGTTATAGAGGAATCATAGTTGAATTTAGTTAAATCAAGGGGTCCAATACTGACACCTTGCCAAGGCCAAGTTTCAGATTCTAAGGTTCCTCCACAAACTCAACAATTGGTTAAATTTAATTGTTTGCCAATTCGTTCAGTTAAATCTATGAATAATTTTTTGTTAGTTGTCAATGAGGTTTCTTTTTCTTGTTTTTCTCTTTCATTTACTACAATTTCTCTAATGATATCAATTTCGTATGGTTTCTTTTTTATTAAGTCTTCCTTTTCCAATATGTAATTAAAATTAAAACATAGCCAATCATCTTGGGAGGGACATTGTCCTTTCAATTTTTGAGTTGAATTTCCAATATTTTTGCCAATCCAATATTTTGTTTTTCTTTCCGAACAAGTACCTAGTGTGCTTAGATTGTAACAACAGGGGTTCACATAGGTATGTGCTCGGAAAGAGTGTTTAATTTTGTAGGAATTTCCTTCAGTCTGGTATATGGTTTTGTAAAACTTGGTACAATGTGTGTCAGCGTTGGTGAGGGTGAACCATAGGATCCAGACATGCAGTATGTAGAATAGAATATATCTATTCTTGTGTGGGAAGATCAGCATGTGGAGCAGGATACACTTACTGTTGTGTAGGAACATCTTGTGTCACTGAACTCCTTGTCACTGCTTGATTTCCCTTTTCGTTCTGGTCCTTCTTCTAGGCTCAACTTCCTCTAGCCGTTGTGGTATATCCAGATGTTGGAAAGTCCTGTTTTTCTTGGCCTTGTCTTTGTT
>VZRO01001160.1:151584-188093 GCA_013397915.1 Daphoenositta chrysoptera | reverse complement strand
AGCTTTCCAAGTACTTCTTTTCCCAACTTTTTTAGTAAGCTGCCATGTTATTTTTGTGGGTATAATAACTATATTCAGTGCTGAACATCACTGTTGTCAAATGTACTGATAATTCCTCTGATGTCAGTGACAGGAAGATTGTGTCTTGTCAGTAAGAAAAGCAGATGCCTTGGGCATGTTGAAACTGAGAAATTAAATTCCCCTAGGAGAGCAACCATGTGAGAACTCTAAGCAGTTACCTCCCAAGAAGAAACTGGTGAACTGATTTATAAAAAATGAGAGCTGACACCTTTGCTTTAAACTGGAGCCAAGCATGCAGTACAGTTTGCAGAAGTGTAATTGCATTTTTTTTCCAGTTGTGTTCTTCTGTTTATGTTTCTCTGTTTTTCTCTGGACACGTTTGGCATGGATGGGTATCAAGGAAGAGGATATCAGTTTGCAGCTCCAGATACAGGCAGCCTTTAAAAAGGTGTGAGTGACCTTCAGTTCACTCTTGTTTCTCTCCCAAGACATTTAACTAAACATGCAAGTGTTTACTGCTTTACTGAACCACCTGGCTTTTGAGATATCTTTTAAACATTTTCCATAGTGTTTCAGGAGCTGCTGGAAGATGCTGGATAGTCGAGTTCTGACCCAGGAGAGGTCAGGAGGAGCTTCCAGCTGCCCTCCAGGATTATTTATAATTATAAACCAGGGCTGGGTGTGTGCTGGGGAGCTCGGCTGTGGCTCCTGGCAGAGTGAGGCTGCCAGGTCTGCTCCATTTGTGCAAAAGGCTTACAAGGGGGTCTGAGTCCTTCTTCACCTATTATTTGACCCAAAATCTGATTCAGGACACGTTTCTCCTCTGTTGTCTACCCTTTGGATTTACACTTTTCCATCTAAGTCTATCCTTTTCCAGCACTACACAGATTTATTTGAATTTATTTATTGAAACTTATTGACATATTTTATTTTCATAGTAGAATGACTTAGCAGTATAAAAGATATGGACACACAGATAAAAGATATGGTCAACAGATCCTTTTCTGTAATTTCAAGATGTGGTAGGCAGGACTGAGCCTTACAGATAGCAAACAAGGAATGGTTTTAATTAAAATATAAACATTTTAATAAAAAGCATGTCTGTATTTACGGTGCATTTACTGCAGTGGATCAGCATTTTAAACACTTTCAGAAAAGTGAGGAGTCTTTGTTTAAAGGTAGAAGTCAAAAGAAGAAATAACAGTACATGCCTGATGTAGATCTGAATCCCAGATTTAGGTACAGATTAGGAAATATGTAAAGAATTAAGAAAGAAAAGAAACAAAGCCTGTAGAGAATACAGAGGTTATCCTATAAGTACAATATCTTTTATATTTGAGCAACAGGAAGCTTTTTCAAAGAAGGAGAATGTAAGAAAGAATTTTCCCAAGAAAATAATATATTTAGGAAATAGCACTGTTCTGGGAAAAGCATTGGCTAGAAATACATCTGTTCTACTGATGAATGTTAATTTACTCTTCTTGAATGTTTTTTTCTTGCATTCTGTGTTCAGATTTTGAAAATGAACATCAAAATACTTTTTTGTGGCTTGGTGTGTTTCAACATACCTGCACAGAACTGTGTGCAAAGAACATCTCTTTTATCAGCTGTAATTATATGTTCTTGTGGAAAATGTGGCTTCAGAGGTGGCCCCACGGTGTGGATGAATTTGGGTAATATCTCTGTCATGTTTGAACTCTGGTAGGAATCTAAACCTCACCCACTGCTCACTCACATCCAGGGGGGTGGGGAAGAGACTCGGAAGGGTGAAAGTGAGAAAACTCCTGGGTTTAGATAAAGGCAGTTTAATAGGTAAGAAAAGCTGCTTGTGCAGGGAGAGCAAGGGAAGGAAAACGGGGAATTAATTCAGCACTTGCCATGGCAGGGAAAGCAAGGGAAGGAGAACAGGGAATTAATTCAGCACTTGCCATGGCAGGGAAAGCAAGGGAAGGAAAACACGGAATTAATTCAGCACTTGCCATGGCAGGCAGGTGTTCAGCCATCTTAAGGAAAGCAGGGCTCCATCATGCTTGGAAGATAAATGTCGTAACTCTGAAAGTCTTCTCTCCCTTCTCTGCCCACTTTGAATGCTGAGGATGATCACATTTGGTCTGGGACCCCTCTTTGGTCCCTGGGATCAGCTCTGTGCCCTCCCAGCTCCTTGTGCACCCCCAGCCCCTCGCTGGTAGGACAGGGAGAAGCAAAAAAGGACACAGTGCTGTGCAAACTCTGCTCAGCAGCAATTAAAACATCTCTCACCAAAACTGTTTTCATCACAAACCCAAAGCATAACCCCGTGGAAGCTCTTAGATTTCAGTGGAAAAAAAAAAAAATTTGGTGAGGAACCATAATTCAACAATAGAAGGATGTTTGGTTTCAGACGTGAATAAAAATGATGATGAAAGAATCTCAAACACTGAGCTTGGAAAAGGGAGGAATTAAAAGATTAGTACAGCCCAGCTCCTTGTGCTCTTGACAAGCCTGGGATTCCTTCACATATTGTTGGGTACAGTCTCAGAGAAAGTATAATGTGAAGAGAAATGTCATGTGCAATAAGGGCTAACTAATGTGGAAAAAAAAAATAGCATTATAGCCATATCTGTAACTCATAGAAATAGATGGGATTATTTTATTGATCTGCAAAGGATACAGGATTTAGTCCTGTATCTACAAAGGGGAATGTTTTCAAATGTAGCCTGGGAAGTTACAGCTGGGAACACACAAGCTGACTGGCTTTTATCTCAGAACGTAGAATTCTGCTTAGAAAAAGCTGTAAAAATGCAAGACTTTAATCTTCATAAATCTAGTTAGTTTTTGAAAAATTTTCTGGAAAAAATGTACTGCTTGTACAGAGTTTTGTTTCATATCTCCATAGCTTAGCTTTTTCACATTCTTTCCTTTCAATGCTTTACTTTTTCAGAGCAACTACTTTTCTTTTACATCTTGCACACTTTTACTACTCATACAGTGCCTAAAAATGATGCTATCCAGTCAAAGACCTTATTTGAACTTCCTTTAGGTTTTAAAAATATATAAAAACCCTGAAGATTGACTTAAAGAATGAAATATCAAAATCTGATATATGGATCTGAGAGAAAATTTCAGATAGTACAGATAGTTGAATTCTGAATGTAGGTGTCCATGTTTTAATGACTCAAGATATTTCTATTTTTTAGAAGCAATTAATATCATAATAAGTGAACCTTAAGGGTTGTTTGCATTGACAACAGAAAGGTTATTGTTCTAGGTAGATATTTGCATTTGTCATTGTTGATGTCTGTGAAGGCTCAGAAAATATGTAGGCAAACCTGGCACCAAATTTTCCTTTTCCAGCTCTGCCAGGCTGTGGATCCCTGAGGTTAAGCACCTGCAGCTTACTTGAGTAAAGAATCAACATATCTGAGCAGGAATGGGACAAGAAGCTGCAGCATAAACCACAACCACACGTGATTCAAGAATCTTAATTTTTTTCCCATTATGAAGTGTCTGTTCCTAGGTTTGATCTTGTTTCAGGTTTTGATTTTTTTTCTATTAGGTCTTATTTTTTTTCTTTTTTAAATGAATGACAAGAGGATCATTAAAAAAATTCCATGCAACAGTGTGAGTGAGAGGTAAAATCAGAATAAAGTGAGAACTGTACAATTAATTTGGAAGGTTTTAAGGACTGGCTTCAACTTGCTTCAACACTTCAGAAAAAAAAAAAGCTTGTTCCTATAATGCCTACAAAACTCCAGAGCTTTGGAGTCTCTCAAGCTCTGACACTTCGAATACAACTTAATAAATTTCTTTTTGTTAAAAAAAAATCTTGTTGCAGAGTAGAGTCCCAAATGTGAGCGTGATGTACAGTTGGAGCAAATGAAGACAGTTCCTTGTTTGTGTGTTCTTTGAAACAACACGGGATTAACACTGAGGTTTTGTGAGAGGAGTAGGTGGAAACAGGCAATTAAACCAGCTGTGAGAAGGTCCATAATAAACCATAAAAACTTCTGGTCAATAGCAAGAGAACTACATTGAAAACAAATATCTGTCGTTACCCAAATTCTTGCTTTGGAGCAGGAGGGTCATTTGGACTTTGCCTCCCAGGGGAGAAGGGAGCTGTGAACAGGAATCACCACCAGTTCCACCAGGATCTCATAGCATCCCTCGTGTCTGTGTAGCACTGAAGCATTGATAAAGGCAGTCATTATTTCATGATTTTTCAATCTCCCTTTTTATGTAATGAACTCTTGCATAGATCTATGGAAAGCCTGAGGTCTCTTGGCTAGAATAGCCTTTTTATCTGGAATATATCTTTTCCTGAAAGTTTTTCTGTTGAGTTTTTCCCATTCAGTAGAGCTTCTGGAGATAAAACCTGAAATCTTCAGCTTCTTGAACTTTGGAAGACACATTGGAATGATGTAAAGAGTGGTGTAATGTTGCCTGCAAAGGGTTGTCACACCTCAGTTGCCTGAAGTTCTTGTCTGGTGCAGTACAGAAGTTTGTTCAGAGGATGGAGCATCCCTCACCTTTGCTGCTGCATTTTCTAAAAAATAGAAATATCTTGAGTCATTAAAACATGGACACCTACATTCAGAATTCAACTATCTGTACTATCTGAAATTTTCTCTCAGATCCATATATCAGATTTTGATATTTCATTCTTTAAGTCAATCTTCAGGGTTTTTATATATTTTTAAAACCTAAAGGAAGTTCAAATAAGGTCTTTGACTGGATAGCATCATTTTTAGGCACTGTATGAGTAGTAAAAGTATGCAACAAACCAGTTGTGGTTTAACCTCTGCCAGCAACTGAGCACTACCTGGTTGCTAGCTCACTGCCCATCCCCAGCCCTTCCCTGTGTGATGGAATATGAAAGGTAAAAGTAAGAAAACTTGGGGGATGAGACAAGAAAAGTTTAATAAATAAAATAAAGTAAAATAAAATACAATAAAATAAAATAAAGGCAATGATAATAATCAAATATTGCAGTGAAAAGGAAAATAGAAAAATGACAGAGAAATTGAAATAAAGAAAAAACAGGGATGAAAATGAAAAATAAATGCTCATCACCAACCAACCATGCTCAGGCTCTTGCTGAGCAGCAGTGCCCGGTCAGCTTTCCCCCTCCTTTCTGTGCTGATCATGATGCCCTGTGGAATGGAATATCCCTTTGCCCAGTTAGGGTCAGCTGCCCTGACTGTGTCCCCGGCAGGTTCTTGGGCCCCCTCACCCTCTGGGGCACCGTGGGGAGGAGCTGAAAAGTCCTTGACTGAGTCTGGGCAGTGCTCAGCAGCAATTAAAACCTCAGTGTGTTCTCAGCATTATTCTCATCTTAAATCCAAAGCACAGCACTGCACCAGCTAAAAAATTAACTCTATCCC
This sequence comes from Daphoenositta chrysoptera, assembly GCA_013397915.1. Lineage (NCBI taxonomy): Eukaryota > Metazoa > Chordata > Aves > Passeriformes > Daphoenositta > Daphoenositta chrysoptera. The sequence continues at coordinate 182,712 of VZRO01001160.1, read as the reverse complement.
AACTGAAACCAGGACACTCCCTAAACTAATCGTAGTTCCTGCAAACAGGACCAAGTTTTTTCTCTGGATTTCTGCTAATTTGGACTGGCTGTAAGAAGGAATCAATTTTCAGCAGCTCATTCTTCTACCGAGCCCTGCCAGCCTAAGTTGTGAAGGGAAATACCCAACTTCCACACGACTTCAGCTTAATGAGAAGGCAAAACCCATCTTTGTGGCTTTCTTGCTTCAAGCCCTACTGGCTGAGAGTTCCAGGAGTTTTTTTGAGCCTCCTTCCCACACCTCCCTGCAGTTCAACCCTCCCCTGATACATGGCCCATCCTCGAGCCTATTCCCTCTCTGCTGGGCGTTGTAACCTGAATTTCAGGATCTTCATGTGCTGTGAAGCAGATGCTGTTCTATTTTCCTTCCCAGGCTCAGTTTCCTCCACTGAAGGCAGCCATGCTCCATTTCTCTGTTAGCTGCTGTAATTGGTCACCTGAAAAAAGCTAATATCAAAGGTAATATCAGTGGGAAAATCCCCTGGGCAAACAGAGCAGCAGCCTGCCCCTCTTAACTCACTGCTTTTACTTTTACTCACCATAATTTCCTCAGCCTGTTGGTCTGTGGCTGCCTGCTCCAGGAACAACATTGTTATCTGGAAACCCCATTATTATTAACATTGGAGATGTCAGAAGCCTTCTCCAAGTGCACAGCAGCAGAAACACACAGGAGCAAACTGAAGGCCAGAAAGGAATTAAACTTTCATACTTAGTGGCATTAGAGAGTTGATTCTCTTCACTACCCCGTTTTTAGAGCCTTCATCTTTCTCCTTTCTCCAGTTTTCAAGAGACAGAAAACCCAAAACTCCGAATCGAGTTGCTAAACTGGACACAGAGGTGTTTAAAATGATCTGGTCGTATTTCTCTCCAAAGCAGCTGCTGAAATATTTGTGTTTCATGAACATTTTAAGGAATCTGTTTGGTACTGAAGATATGAGCCACTGCTTAGTAATGAATGCAATCAATAATGCATGTATTGACAGAAATACGAAGGTGGATGTACCTGTGGGTAAATTTGGAATGGATGTTTACAAGCTGGAGAGGTTTCCTTTCAAAAGTTCCCTGAGATTTTCTTCATAATAAATCAGGGCATGTGGATTTCTCAGTTAAAGCCTGAGAACAAAATGTTTTCGAATTATTATCAGTTGCTATTTTTGGTTTTGTTTTTAAGTGCAGGTAATCACAAGTGTAGGAGCCTCTCAGCCACAGAGATCCTCACAGATTTCACCACTGGCTCAGATACAGCAATATTAAACTTTGCCAAATTGCAAAAGACCTAAGTATGACAGAATAAGGCAGGAGAATATTGAGTTGCCTTAGGCCTTTCATTTAAACTCCTGCAGTACTTAGAGCTTTTGAGGATTTCAAATGTTGTCATTCAAAATACAGTGTATTTTGCTTTTAACATGAGAAAGAAATAATGGTTTTTCTGCGGTTTTTCTTTTGTTGTTGTTTGGTTTGTTTTTTTTGTTGTTGTTTTTTTTTTTTTTTCCTGTGGAAGGGGAGGGATAGAGATGAGAGATCTGTATGCTGTAAGTTTTTAATTTTTTTTCAAAATTATCTTTGCAAGGAAATCTTATTATGACCATAGTTTCTGTTTAATGATGATACACTCTCTGTCTCATTGGTCACCATTATTTCTCTGTTATTTAACATTGAGATCTTCTTTCCTTTCCTTTCCTTTTTTTTTTTTTTCCTAGCTCAGCAGACTAGAACTGGGAGCATTTTTTTCTAATTAGAGAAAATCACAAATCTGTTTCATAAAGTGTTTCATCTGAGGGTTGCTGCTATAATCACTGCTCTCAAAAGTGACTAACCCATCAAATATTTTAACAGGATATTTCATATCCTATTTTATCTCTTAGTGTTAACAAAGCTTTTGAATTTACTGCTGTTGGTAATTGCATCACTGTTTCTGAGTTAAATTTAGTGAGTTGTTTGAAATTTTTGAGATTTTTTCTTAACATTCAACATATTTTTTAGATAGTTTAGGATATTTTTAAAGAAATACCTAAATTGTATTTGGAATTACATTGAAAGTGGAATCCTAGACTGATTTTAGGAAGGAGGAAGGAAGCAGTGAATTATTTCAGAACCTGAACTGCATCTTGAAATTATTAGCCTTGACCTGCATACCAAAGTCATGTTCAGGTGTTCATTTCCCTGCCAAAATTTACCTTACAATTGGAAAGGGTTATTATTTGTTGTATTTGATGCAGTTCCTGTTTTAAAGATGAGATCATGATCATTGTCTTTTGAATATCCAAGAAAATAAAAGGGCATTGTGAAAGTGTATCAGAAGCTGCCCATGAAGAAATGTGCAGTAATTTTTCTTCACTACATGTTGTAGAAGAAGATAATAAATCAAAGCTTTATCTGGAAGAAATTAAACAGTCTGTATTCAGACAGAAAACCTGAAGAGCCAAGAAAAAGAAAAGCCAAAATTTAAGCATCTACAGTTGTTTTTCACAACACTGCCTTTTTTGTAATTACTGTTGCCTTTTTAGGCAGTAATTTCAGACAGTAATTGCTATTGCCGTTTTTGCTTTTGTGTGAAGTAAAATTTAAATGTAAAAAAAAAAAGAAGAAGACAAAAAAACCAGATATGTGCTAAGGTCAGAGAAAAATAAAGAGAATAGGCTGAGTCCAACACATATTGTCATGGCAGCATCAAGAAATATAAAAATGTTATTGGTGAGCAGGCATGCTGAACCAAATTCTAGGGTGACCAGTAGGAACTTACATATCAGAATACTTTCACTGTGGTAAATATTATTATTATTATTATTATGGGAAATTCAAGCACACTATTACAGTGCTATAGCCAAAATCGAAATAAAATTTATTAGGCAACTAAGTTTTATAATTTTCAATAACTTTTATTTGTTTGTTCTTTCAATTGTACCAGGTATCAAACTTATGTTTATTGACTATTTTGCAAAGACCTGGCAGTAAATATACTGGTCAGTGGTGCCAGTGGTCCGAATGAAATGATTTTTTATTAAAAAAGAAAAATGATTGAAGTAAAAATTCATATGGAAGTGAAATCTCAAATTCCTAGGACTATTCACAGGAGTAAATGTTTTATTTGGTAGAAAAGGCAGGATCAAGTAGAAAAATATTGCTCTTGTTTCTGTCTCTCTCAAAATACTTATTTTAAAGAAGCACTTTAACTTCCCTGTGGAAATAAAATGTTATAGCCTCAATATTGAGAAGTTTCTTAAAGAGATGCTGCACTAGACACAGAAAAATAAGCTCATTTCTTTTAAGAAAATGTAGAGGCTTTTCTGTTTAAGAGAAGTAGCTTCTTTCTATAGAAATCATGTTTCAGTTTAGAAATACTAACAGTGTTTGACCTGGCCTTCAGGCATTTTAGACTTCAGTAGTGCCACGAAGGTTTGTCTAATTTAACAAACCTGTTAACTGTAATTTACCGCTGCTTCTGACAATAAAGGGGAATTTTCTGTTTACACTGGTTTGAGATTTACCTAAATTAGATGACATACTGGGGGGGAAGAGAAGATAAAATACCCAACTCCTCTTTACAATGTTGTTTCTTTGTCCTGCAGAACTTCAGAAGTGTCTTCTCCTGAATTTCTGCAGGTGCCCAACCTGAGCAATGCTGGAAGTCAGGAATTGGGCAGGCTGGAAGTGCAGTGAGAGCAATCTGGGAAAATATGTATGCTCATATCATTTCTAAACTACTGATTAAGCTCGAATAGGAGAAGCAAATTATCTTTTGCCACTGTTGCAAGTAGGTGGGGTGAGAAATATTGTCTATATTTATAAATTGAGTATATTTGTATTTGGTTCTTGCACAGGACCATGCTTGCACAGGTTTTCACACTTTTTTATAACTTCTTATAACTTTTTATAAATTCATAAGGTTTTTATAACTTTCCTGCTGTCATGAATTAGAGCAAACGTGGTCACTCAGCAGAACTCAGCTGCTGGTGTCTCAGATGGCTCCGTCCTGTCCTGTCCCAAACTGCAGAAAAGGCAAATAAAGATCACACAGCAAGGCAGTGGCAGGTGTAATATCATACCAGGGCTTCCTACCTCCTGATAGATATTCTAGATTATTTAAAACTGGAAGTACTAGAATATCCTTTCTGTATGAGGTAGATGGGGAGGGAGACAGAGAGCAAGCGAGGGTGAGGAAGCCAGCTGGAGCAGTTCTGGGAAGGCTCTCCAGCAAATTGTGGATTTAGTGTTTGAGCAGAATAGAATGGGAAGTGGCCAATAGAAAATGTGCTGAAATACATGGAATAAACAAGTGTACACAGCGAAAGATTATGTGTTGAAATGCTGCTGACACGGGAAAGGGAAAAAGGGAAAGGGGATTAGGTGGGAATTACATTAATAAGAACCTGGAGAAGCTAATTGAGATGATACAGGAATAATAACTGAGGAGAAGCCAAGACAGAAGCACCACAGTGCCACGGTAGTTTATTAACATATGGGAGAGAATTTGCCTGAGCTATTAACTTCCACTTGTAGTAAATTCCAAGGGCAGTGAATCCTCAATTAATTTTTCCATAAAGCCTTAGAGATGCTTCAGGGCTTGTCCAGATCATTAGGATTGCTTTACAGGCCCATAACAGAAAGATTATGAAGAAGACAATTTTCCAAGTAATCCAAGACAAATTCAGCGCCAGATCAGGTGAGAGCTGAATATTAATTATTTCTAAGTACCAAAAGAATTTATTATTTTCCTTTTCTCATCTCAGAAGCAGGTCCAATATCATAAATACTTTAAAAACTCTCTTTTTTGTTTTTCTGACTGTTAAGTTTTCTGACCAGTAATTTAAACTGTGAGCCCTGAAATGCACAGTGATCTTAATGGATGTTCAAAAGGGTGTTTTCTCTCTCCGTGTAGAATTTCACTTTGCACAGGCTAACAGACAACTGGATGTATAAGTATCTTGTTTTATGTGTAATAAGTCAGGCAAATGTTCACCACTGACTGTTCCTAGGCCGTGTATGCCCCTGTTTTGTCTGCTCTGTTACAAAGTGACAGAACAATTATTGCTTAGGGTAGCCCTGGGACACCCACAGCTAATGACAGAAACACATGACTGAGAATTGCAGGAATACTCTGTGTTATTAGCTTAGGTTATGGTCTAGAGGAAAGGCTGCAGAAGAATTTAAGGTTTGTATGAGTTGACCTTTTAAAAGCAGCGACCTTTGATACATCTGAAGAGTATTCTCAGTTTTTGAATACTTTCTCTTCTATTTAAGGCAAGAGCATGACTTTCATACAGTTCTAGGGTACCCTAAAAATGCTCCAGGCTCAAATGTTTCAATACTTCTCTTGTATGATCTTTTTAGTTATAAATAACATCCATATCATCTTGGTCACTGTCTTGAGTGATCTCTTCACGTTTTACAAGACTGTATTGTGAATGGATTTTCCCTTCCTCAATCCTTAGAAAAGACTTAGTGAACTCTGTTGGTATTTTTCTGGTGAAGAAAATGGAACTGGACATTGGTGTTAGCATTTTAAGAGCTTGTATCATATTCCTTTAACACAAGGAAACAGGTTTCTTTAACTTCAGGAAGCTTTCCAAGCATTAACTTCTCATGGTATTTCTGCAAATCTCTGCAGACTGCAAAGTTCAAGCAGCCCACACCCAACTCCTGCTTTCAGAGCTTGCTGAAATTTGGGACAATCTGCCTCAGTCCCACACCTCCACTCCTTGTTCACTAGAGCTCCTTCCTTTTTCAAACAGCAGAGAAGCAGAGAAAAAACCACACAGAACTTCTTTTAGCAGATATTGCTCCTAATAAGTGACTTTGCTGCTTGCCTTGGGTTTTTTTGTGCAATGGAGTAAAGCTGAATTTACTTTCTATCCACAGCAAAATAAAACAACCTCCACAGAGCTGAGGTCTCCTTCCCACTGTGCACTGGACAAGTGGATGCACAGGAACTCCTACCCTGCCTTCTCTCCTTCCTTTGGGATTTGGTATTCCTTTTGTGGAGAAAAAGGTCTGCAGCTCACATCAGAGTTACAGCTGCAGTCTGCCCTGGCAGGATCTTCCCACTCCTCAACCAGAAAATGCTGCTAAGAGTTACAGCTGAATAGATAAGGTAAAAGGTAATTCACCATACAATGGGCAGATGAGAGGGAAGAATTTTCCAAGAGAACAGAATTTCAGTTTTGGAAAGTTATCAGCTGATATAAAATCATCAGCTCCTTGTAATTTGTAGAATGAAGTTTCCAGTGTCATACTCCAGTTTTATCTCACGGTTTGGTTTCCATGCGGAAATTCCAAAATTATCTAAAAAAATCTCTTGAAATGAATAGTGCTGTCAACAAATATTGCTGTTGGATATTCAAGAAAAAACCCTGAGAGCAAAGATAGATAGATAGATAGATAATGATGGAATTTGTTAGGGATTTTCCACTCATATTTACCAAAATGTTCATAACTACACTCCCTTTAACTTCTCTGTCATTGAAATATTTCATTACCAGCTGAACTTGGGCAAGGCTAAATGAACCATGGGAGAAAACGGAATAATTATTTTTAGGCTTTTTAAGCTCACAGAAAACAGATTGAAGTTCTGCATATTAATTTTTATTCTGAAAGTTCAGGGTTTTTTTGAAACTTAGTAAAATGTCAGAAAAAGTTCCTATTGAGTTTTTTTTCCCCAGCTTTTTTGTTGTTCAATCAAAATTAAAAGCACAATATTTATTGAAGTTGAACCTATTATGTTATTTTATGGTAAATGGTTTCTTATACGGCAGAAAAAAAATCAAATAATACACATACCACATTTTAATATATTTGCACTGTTTTTACTACTAATAAAAATTATATTCACACATTTCTAATTGTAGTGTACCTAAATGAAATGTAATCTGCCTTTTTCTTCTCCACTGTACTTCTTAAAAAAAGGCAGTTCTGAACTTCAAACTGTTTTCTGCAACCCAATGTAAGTATGTAGGGAATTAATGAAAGCAACATTTTCATTTTATGCATGAAAATAATCTATTATTTGCTTTGTGCTCGACATCAATTCAAAGAGTCCTAGTTTGCTATTTGATAGCTCTGAAGCATGGATGTTATCACAACCAGTTTTAATGCTATTCAATACTGGATTTAGGTCCTGTTATCCTTATTTGCACCCAAAGTTTTTATAAATTTTTAGACTATGTGATTATACAATCTATGGAGAAAGCCACATGAGTTGGGAAGAGAAACATCATTCCTTCTGCAATCCAGCTGCAGGCAGCAGAAAATAGAAATAGACATTTACTCAGTGAAAATGTGGACTTTGCAGTCAGGGTACTACACTAAAATCAGGCCTATTTGTCTACTGGCTCTGCAGATCATATAATTAGAGGCCTCTTCAGTTCTGAAAGCAGAAGAGATTTTGACCAAAACCTCTCAGTAAGGAAGGTCAATATTTTGAGTGGAAAATGAGATGAAACACTTTTGTTTTATTGCTGGCAAAATCAGCTCATGTAACTCTCTTCTTGGTGTCCCCTGTAAAAGGGAGGATGTTGAATTGTCAGTGAGTCCTGCCTTGTTCTGCAGCTTTGTAAACAGCAGAGATCATAAACTCATGAATACAGTACTAAGGAAAAACAGAAACCCAGACTGTAGTCAGGCACTTAAATTCCAGTAAGTTTTATGGGTGGCCCTTTGCAGATTGCAGGTTTTTTTGGTATATACTGACATATATCTTTGCCTGCCTTTGTTTATGTGTATTTATGCATCGATAAACATACAGAGGAGCATACCTACATCTGCAGTATTCAGCAAGCTGACCCACAAAATGGTATTTGCTTTGGTAGACATGAACTACTAAAACTTTTACAGTCCCATTTTGGCCACACAGCTGAGGAATACTGAGAGACTACGTGTGATCTTAAGAAATGTTATTTATTATAGCCATAAGTTCATATATGACATTACAATGCACTGTGGGTTGTTACAGGGTTGGTGGGCATTTTCAAGAAAAAGAAAAAAAAATGAATGAGCAGAAAATACTGAATAAATGAAGTTGTGCTTTGATTTCAAATCTCAGTTTACACTTAGGATATACTCTAATAGTCTAAACTTGTCATGCAGCCATGGAAGTGCTAAAAGCTTTCAAAAATAAACATACCCAGATGACAGAAACCACTTTATCCTCAGGGTAATGGATCTCTGTATTAAATACAGTAACATACGTATAATAAAACATATGGAATATGATATTTGCAAAACCATTTACAGGACTGTGTACAGGTGTGCAAGGAAGATAGAAACACCTCAGTTATGACAGATAAAGTGTTACAGAGTCGGGGCTGCAGTTCTTGCCTCTGCTGTGTGTGTAACTGTGAACACTCCGGGGAAGGAGGATATTCACATCAGAGCTAATTGTAAGCTTGCCAAGATCGTTCTCTGGGAATTCAGATTTAATTGCTTTCTTGAACTCGTGTATGAGGAGTTGTTCTCACCTTGTTCCCCGTGTATTGTTGCCATTAACTATTGGTGGGAGAGTGTTGGTTCACCTGGCTCTGGGCACCCTCTGCAAGCTCCATTCCACGGATACGGATTCCTGGCTTCTGGCTGGAAATGTGCTCACTTCCAACCCACACCAATTCCCCCTCAAAGAGTTCGGAGAGATTTTATTGTGCACTCTTGGCATTGCTATGACCTCATCATCTTTATGTCTGAACTGCTGTTCTTCTGTATAAAGTGGCTGTGTAAAAATAGCACTGCCTAACTCAGCTGTGCTCCCTCCAGGTATTTGGAGCTGCTGACCAACATAAAGGTATTTTTAGTATTGCTCCTTTTAACTCTGCAGAATCAACACAGGTATGACTGTGATCTGTGACAAGGTATCTATTCTGTAGAGTCACTGAAAATATTTCAGTTGTTTTTGACTTAAGTATTTCCATCACAACTAAAACCAAAAAAGGGAAGTCTTTTTGGGACAAGAGTGGATGATGGAACTAAGAGCGAGTGTGAGTGCTGTACCAATGCTAAAATTGCACTTAGCTTCTCCTTGCTCCCCACTGCATGATTACTTACAGCTTGATGACTCAAATAATTTTTTATTACTTCTGGGTTTATTATTGGGTATATTATTCTTTGGGGTGAGATCCTTGTTTCTACTGTCTGCAAATCAAAAGACCCACAAAAGAGTCTTCCAAATCTGCCAGTAATCCTGGCTGAATTACAAATGAGAGCTTTTGTCAGTCTTTTGGGCACCCTCCATTTGGAAAGCATTCCCCTCTGAGCAGCTGGACACTCTCCATTTGGCATATCCATTGTGCAGTACTAATTGTACTTTAGGATACTTGGTTATGTCATCAAAGTAAATTGAGAATGCTCTCTTTATTTGGCTGAAGAATCTGACCCAGAGATGCTACACTTTGAAACAGTTGTCATCATGTCACTCAGATAATATTAAATAGTGTCTGGAGAGAAGCAACTTGCTAAGAGAAGTAAGTTTCAATGATCTGACTTGCTCAAATCAAGGGAAACTTCAGAATTAGTTGATGGTCAATGCAAAGTTTTCAGTTGCAGAACCCACATTTGTTCAGATTATCTCAACTCTCACTGACCTTGGCAGTACTACAGGGGGTACATTTTTCTGTGAGCTATTTTTGAATAACCACTCTGGTGAATTGAGGGCATGATTTTTACTAGCAGGCGTACTGCTATCCTTGTCATTTCTCTTTTTCCAAAGAAGTCTTTTGAAAAATACAACCACAGTTATTGTGGAAAATAGTATATGTAAGATCCAGGACACTCCTTTTTTCTGTCCTTGAGAGTAAACGAAATACATTTCAATTTTTCCTAATATGCTGAAGCTCTGTGGTCATGGAGGCTGCAGCAATGTCAAGTTATCAAATATGGTGGAGGACCAGGAACAAGCTCAGTTAGCAATTTCCTGGACATTTGAGGCTCCATTTCCTCTAGTAAAATTTAAAAAAAAAGGGCTTGCTTTTAAAATTTTTTTTAATTTTTTTTTTTTTTGTAAAATAATGAAAAAATATCTTCCTCCCCAGAGATCTGGATGAGGATGTTTTTCCTCCGTGTTGTAGATGGATGGTTCACAGAGCTACCTCCCAAGGCTTACACTGAAAACCTTGTTGCACTGGAACCCTTAAAAGTGCCTAAATCTCTCTAGGCATGTGCAGGATGTTTGCCAAGAAAATCTACTGCAAGGGCAATGATTAGAGGTATATTTACTGACTGGTGTGAATTTTTAATTAATATCTTAGCACTTCTGTCAGATGCTTTTTAGGATCCTCTCTGGAAATTCTTACTATTCAAGAACACTGCGTACCTTGAGATTTAAAGAGGAAATGCACACAAAATCATACATTTGACATTGCCTTGCACCCTAACATTGCTGAAAATAACTCAGGTTTTGACAATACTGATAATACAGGAGAGCAGAAAAAATTATATATAGTCTAAATAGTAAGGGAAGTAGAGGAGCTAGAATAAATAGAATCAAGCTTTGAGAGAAGATGGAGTGCAAAAAACGTGAAAGAGATAAATTTAGAAACCTGACAGGCCATCAACACAACAGTTTGGGAAGGAAGAGTGAAAAATGACACTTGGAAGATATGACCACAACAGCCACAATAAAATGCACAAATGGGCATTCTTCCCATACAGCCTTTCTCCTTCCTATATTTTAGCTCTATATGTCAAGGCCATGTAATTAGTGCAGTTAAAAAAGAAAAAAAAAACAAAGAAGAAAGGCTAGTTAAACTAAAGCCTATTCAAGAATATGATATATCACTCTCAAATGGAGAATTACACTGTGTAGCAATTTCATCTGAGTGAGTAAGAGTCAAAAGGGAAAAAATGAAACAAGAAGGAAATGAAGCTAAGTAATTGGAGGAAAAAGAGATGTCATGAATTGGAAATGAGTTTTGCTTTGAGGTGCTGACTCAGATGCATAGCTCTCTATAAAAGCTACAGTAAGAATAAAAATAGACCAGAATTTTAGTTATGAATAATAATAAAAGAGACTTTTATTTGCTTCATGTGCTTCAGAAATATCCAATTCTTCTGCTTATGAATAGGAAAATAGAAAATCTGTGCTATCCTTCTTTCAGACTTTGAGCCTTAGCCTCAAATCTGAAACCTGTAAATAGAAAATAAAATGTATAATACCAAACTTGCTTTATTTCATCTTTATTTACAACCATGCAGATGGATGACAAAAGAAATGAAATTCAGGTGGAAAAAGGAAGATCAGCTATATGCATTTTTTATATAGATGATCAAATAGATAAGTACCAGACCCTTTCTTCAGGCTTCATTTAATAAATTTGTCAAAAAAAAGCAGTTCAGATGGATGGTAAATAAAATAATCAAATGCAATGTTAAGGGAAAGAGTTGGGCATGAATAAAAAGAACCTTTTCCTATTGTCTTCACCATATCAGGATTTTTAATATTGCCTTTAAATCTGAATGCCGTTTTCAGACTTTGATTTCTTTGTTTCTGGTTTCCAAATCTCTTCTGAAAGTGCATTATTATTGTTTCATTGTGAGATAATTTTGTGTCTCCAGCTTTTTTTTCCATTGTTGCTCAGAATTCTTTCCAGTTTCTTTCATCCACCATCTATCCCTGCCACTTTTCCCATCCCAGTCTCAGATCTGGTTGGACCAGGGTGTCAGGAGGGATTCCCTGCACACGGGAACCTCAGCAGGGCTCGGGGCTGGGGGCACTCGTGGGTTTTAATGAGAAAGTGCTAAAGGCAGGGGAGAGAGAGAGATGGAGATGGAGGGATTGAGGGGAAAAGAAGATGAGGGAAAGAGGGAAAGAAAGAAAGAAAGTAAAAAGAAAGAAGGAAGGAGATAAAAAAGGAAGAAAGAAAGATGGAAAGAAAGAAAGAAGGAAAGAAAGAAGGAAAGAAGGAAAGAAAGGAAGAAAGAAAGAAAAATGAAAGAAAAGAGAGAAAAAAGGAAGAAAGAAAGAATGAAAGAAAGAAAAGAACAAAAGAAAGAAGGAAGGAAAGAAAGGAGGAAGGAGAGAAAGAAGGAAAGAAAGAAAGGAGGAAGGAAAGAAAAAGAAAGAGAGAAGGGAAGAAAAAAGAAAGAGAGAAAGAAAAAGAAAGGAAGAAAAGAAAGAAAGAAAATGAAAGAAAGAAGGAAGGAAAGAAAGGAGGACAGAAAGAGAAAGAGAAAGAAAGAAAGAAGGAAGGAAAGGAGGAAGGAAAGAAAAAGAGAGAAAGAAGGAAAGAAAAAAGAAAGAGAGAAAGGAAGAAAAAAAAGAAAAGAAAGAAAGAAGGAAGGAAAGAAAGGAGGAAAGAAAGAGAAAGAAGAAAGAAAGAATGAAGGAAAGAAAAAGAACGAGAGAAAGAAGGAAAGAAAAAGAAAGAGAGAAAGAAGGAAAGAAAAAAGAAAGAAAGAGAGAAATAAAGGGAGAAAGGAAGAAAAGAAAGAAAGAAAAGAATGAAAGAAAGAAGAAAGGAAAGAAAGGAGGAAAGAAAGAGAAAGAGAAAGAAAGAAAGAAAGAAAGAAAAGAAAGAAAGAAAGAAAAGAATGAAGGAAAGAAAGGAGGAAAGAGAGAGAAAGAGGGAAAGAAATAAAGAAAGAAAGGGAGAAAGAAAGAAAGAAAGAGAAGAAGAGAAAGCAAGCAAGCAAGGCAGCAGCCCGGAGGTCCTTAGGCACAGCAGAGACAACCAATCTCACCCGGGGGTGCTGCTCCTGCGAGCAGGCGCTGCTGGCTGAGGAGCAGGGCACTGCAGACCCGAGCACCAGGCCCTCCCCACCGACAAAAACAGCCAAGGCACTTCTGTCAGGGCTTTGTTCTTCCTCACAGCTGCTCAGCCAGAGGGGTAATTTTCCAAAAGAGATAATTATTCTTTCCTCTGGTTACCAGGAAGTCTTGACTTCAAGAGACAGCGAAGACAGTGCTACTGATGGAGCGCACCAATGTCTGGAGGAGTGGAGTATCTTCCAGGTGTCATTGTCTGTCCTTATTTTCTGATGCTTTTAGTTCCAAAGCTGCCTTTTTTCCCCATCAGCTCCACTGCAGATTTTCCTGGTCCCAGGGGTTACAGAATGAGGTCCACTGTAGCAAACATCCCTCTCTCACTGGGTGCATCGTGTACACAAATGCAGAATATTTCCTTGACTGGCGTAGAATTATATTTGACATTAGTCAAACTGCCAAAAAATACACATCTTGGGAGTTTAATTAAAGCTAGGTTTTTCAAACACTGCCTCAGACCTCTACAGATAGTTCCAGAATAATTTCTTCCTTTGAAACAGAGTCAGTGTTGGATGTGATTATAAGGACTTATTCTTCCTGGCAATTATTTAAAATATCATATATAGGGGGGGAAAAAGAAAAAGAAAACTAGAGTACTAATTGTTTAGATTGAGAAACATTTTGGATGTGATTATAAAGACTTATTCTGCCTGACAATTATTTAAAATGTCATATAAAGGGGGGGAAAAAAAGAAAAAGAAAACTAAAGTACTAATTGTTTAGATTGAGAAACATTTTAGTATTATCAATTTTTTATGCTATGTGATAGTGGGAATATCTTCTTTGTTGGCTGATGCCTTTTCTTTTTGGTATATATGTTTTATTAAAGATATCCAGTGTAGCTGGATATTACAATGTCAACAAATCAGTCCCTCACTGAGAAACACAGCTCAGGGACAAATTTTTATTGTCCCAAATAGGAGTGACAGAGCATTCTGAAATGTGAAGAGAGCTTATAAGCATTTGGCATAAAATCCAGTTACACAAAGCCTCTTTTCCCCAAAAAATGAGGTGCTGGAACCCTTCAAAGTCACAGTTCTATTTCTGGATGACTCAGAGCAGGGATTTGAATTAATGTATCCTGCCCAGAAGAACACCTGAAAAAGCAGGCCATGAAGTCATTTTTATTCTATCCTTTTGTCCCATGAATATTTAAATAGTCTGTGCAGAATATCATGGCTCTGACAGAAAAGACTGAGGGAGAGCTACCTCTGCCAAAATATTTGAGACTGCTTTATGTGCTGTGAATGGTCAGATCCCTACATCAAGAAAGGTCTTGACCCTGTGCATTTCATAACTTTACAGGAATATCCTGAGAACTGGGTTATTAGAAAAAAATGAAAAAAATAGGATACATTTTCTGTATCTAAAATGTTGCTTCTTTTGCCTTTTATTTCAAATATGCCAAAATAAAATATTCTGTTTCAGACTGAAAAAAATATTTTGCATGAGCCCCAAGTGACTAGGCTTTCTTTTCAGCAAAAAGAAAAAAGAATTATACAAACCAGAATGAAAAAATGACCCAAAATGAAATATTTATATTTCAATCCAGCTTTCAGATAAAAGCATACATTTCTTGAATGGCTCTAATACATAGGTCTGATTTGAAGAGCTGCTGAATATCCCCTCTTTAATTGACTTTAACCCAGGTGCTTTGCTAAAAGCTGGAGCACACTGTGGCTCTGAGAGTCACCTCTGGAACAGGAACAAGCTGGAGGCAGAAATGTCAGCAAGTTTAAATAAACAAAGACTTATCCTGATTTACAATTAAAAAAGCTCAGCAGAGTGCTTTTTGCCAGGCTCAAGAAAGTATCCAAGGTTTTGCTACCTCTTGTTTTAATTTTATGCAGTAAATGAGGATGGTTAATAATTCCCAAGTGAACTATATGGTACCCACATGGGAAAAGTGAAAAAGAAAAAGGCATTGTGGCTTTTGCATTTCTAGAGTAATTACTCAATATTAATTCCACGGGTATCTGAGACAGGTGCTTTGCACAGAAAAAATGTGCCCTCACTATGAGAGAGGAATTTGAATGTTAAAACAAATATGTCTGTAAGACAAATTATACCTTCGGCTTTACCTAAGTAAAAGTTTGATCCTATTGCTTTCATTGCAATTTTTAAAAAATTTTATTGCTATAATTGCACAGAAAGAGAAACTAAATTACTATGAGAGTGTCAATGAAGTTTATTGTATATTTCTATGTCTGCTTAGGGGGACAAAAGTATCCACCCAAGCATAACCTACTGGACACCCTAAATTCACAATGTATAGATGGCACTGAAAAATATGTTTAAAATTAGTAACTAATTGTGGATAAATTAATGTAGTGGGGGAAAATTGACACAGGAGGAGTGACAAAAATGATGAGGGAGCAGGCATAACTGCTGGGCATGATTTTAAAGTTTAGGCTGTATAAAGTAGATCTTTTACCTTTTATGCAGGCTTATGTAGTTTATTGATAGGACATGCACGTGTCTCCATATGACACTTTGGTTACCCACTGTAAAAAAGGAAGAGTTACCTACTTATATTTAAATATCAAGAAGGGACTGAAGGGATGATAATGCTGAAGATCTAGTCCTGAAGTACTAATCTGTTTATCTAGTGAAAATTTGCTCATCTGTGGAGAGCACTGGGAGGTGCAGATACTGCTGAGAAAGATTTTGGGATTGAGGAACACAAGAGAATTGATGCTAATAAAGATGACAGCTTGAATATCTGGCTGCTGCATAAAAGCAAAGCACAACTGCTTAAATGTCCCAGGTTAAAGCCTTGTCTTATAAACCATGTTGGACAAATATGAGACAGGCTCTGCATGTGATGTGATGTTAGCATCTCCAAAAAAAAAAAAAGTCTGAATAATTGAATCTAAAAGATCAGAAGAGAACTGCTTTAAAGCACTCATGACTTTGTGGATGACTTTGAAATGCAATCTGTTAGGACATAAAGTTGCATAAATACTTCTAATCAAATAGAGCTTGTGTATCTCTTCCTTGATTTTTCTTAATTAACAAAGGAAAATTGAATGAGGATTTTAATAAACCCCAGACTGTCTCAGCTCTTTCCTTTATCCAAAAAAAGCAATCAAGATAGATGGAGAAAGTGAAGATACCCTCAGTTCCTGTGCTTTCCCAATAATATTTCCTTCGTTGTACCTCATTTGGTTCCAAATGTTTGAATATGGATATTTTTTCTGGTGCCCTGTGTTACAGTTTTAATTCTTTCTGCCCTGCTATTTCTCTTATTATTATCCTTTCTGATTTTTCTTTTCCTTTTACCTTTCCCACTCCACAGATATCTATTGACATTCCTGAATACAGGAGCTATTTGGTTGCTAGCTGCAGTTTGCAGAGTGCTACCAGTTAAGTTTGGCAGCATCTCTCTCCTGCAGAGCAGCATTTCAGAGGAGAGGCATCACCTGAGGCATTGCTGGTCCTCCCTTCCCTGGCTGTGAAACAGGCTAAGGAAACATGGCCTGAATCCTGGGACTGCCAAATGACATTTTGGATGGAGAGGCCACTGGGAAGATTACATAGCTCCATTCTCCTGCTTCTCAGGCAGGAACAAAACACTTGGTTCCTCTCAGATCTCCCCTGAAATCCTCATTGCCAGGAAAAGGCAGTGATGGAAATGAAGTGCAGTTATTCTAAAAAAAATAAAAGAGGATGTTCTTGATTACAAAATGGTAGACCTAGTTTGAAAAAAACCCCAAGCAAATGTTAAACCCCACAATCTTGGATAATGCTTCTGTGGAAGATCATATGAATCTCCTATAAGCTGTGTTCCCTCATCTTTTTCAAGGGTGGGTAAGCCTTAGAGGGTTAATTTTAATTCTATTTCTTTGTCTATAACGAGTATTTTTTCCTTATCTCTTACGCCTTCTGTTGCTCACATATGCACAACTGAAGCATCATTTGACCTGGAGTCTCCTCACTGTCCATCTGCTTTTATTAAAGCTGCACCCTCTCGGGGTTCTCTTTCTCCTGCACCAAGGTGCAAATGGAATATCTCCTGGTTCCCCTCATGGTTCTCATCACACCTCTCTTTGCCATCTGTCTCTCTCCCCCTCTCTCCCTCTTATTGTAGGAACTTCATTTTCGTTTTTCATCCAAGAATGATTGTCATAATTCTTCCTTTCTCCCTTCACTCAAGTAGCTGCATTACCAATTCCGAGGAAGGAAGGAAGGAAGGAAGGAAGGAAGGAAGGAAGGAAGGAAGGAAGGAAGGAAATCAATCTCTGGACTTTACATTCCTGTCACTGTTTTACTTATCACATTTTTTTTCTATATGGATATTACTTAATATCACAATATTTCTAAGACTCTAGAAGAAGGAATCAATACCCTGTTCTTTAGGAGTATTCATTTTACAGATATGTTTGCATATCCTGGAAATTCTGTATTTCTGTGTACTTCTCAAGGCTAACTCTAAAACTGTAAAACTTGAAAATATCTTCTAAAAACTGGAAATCATTTTGTGATCTGAGTTCACAGCCCAGATATATCTTGATTATATATAAGAATGATAGGCCAAGTTATATAGCACCCTAATATTTTTTTTTCCTTTTTCCACTCCCTATGTAATTTCTTCTGCAGCCCAGGTTTACTCAACTTACAGAGAATTACAGAACTCTCTGCTGGGGATTGTTGAGAACATTTAGGCATAACCAGAGAAACCACATTCAATTTATCCATAACAAAGATGACACTGTTACTGCTTTGTGCACTTTTCCTAGAATTCCTGACCTCATTTGCACTTTTGGAGATCTATGTAAAATGGTTCTTTTAGTCCAGTGGTTCTTTTGCATTCCCACTAGCCTTTCCCCTTCTCTTTTAGGGTCTCTAAAATCACCTGCTTTTTAACAATAAAATCACTGCAATGGTTTGTAGGACATGAGTTTTCATCTGCCAACACTACTTTTGAGTATGTTGCTATTGCAGTACTGTTTATTTTGGATTTATGGCTGTTTCTTCACTGAAAACTTCAA
This sequence comes from Daphoenositta chrysoptera, assembly GCA_013397915.1. Lineage (NCBI taxonomy): Eukaryota > Metazoa > Chordata > Aves > Passeriformes > Daphoenositta > Daphoenositta chrysoptera. The sequence continues at coordinate 164,941 of VZRO01001160.1, read as the reverse complement.
AAGGTCAGCTTTGTCTCAGTAAGAAACAGGGAAACTTTTGAAATCTCGGTCTGGAAAAACTTTTCTTGCCCATTTCTATTTTTACATAAAATTTCTTCCACTCTTAAGGTTTTGGAGTCAACTAATATGAGATCAAAAACTCAAATGGGCCATTGACACAGCTGCCTCTTCTTCTAAACCTGAAACCAGTGAGTGAAGACCCAAATTAAGCTCTAGACCCTAAATTAATATTAGAAAGCAAAAAGTCCTGTTGACAAATCTGCATTATCCCCTTGTCACCTTGCATTCCTCTTCCTCAGAGATCGGGTGATTAATCACAATAAATCCAGAAGCCCACCAGAACAAATGGAAAAGCCCCAAATCTTCATTATTATGGCTGAAAAAATTATACTTGAACAGCTAAAAGAAGAAACGTGAAGAGAAAAGTGCATGCATGGCAAATCATTTGGTATGACAACATATGCACAACAAAATAATTACGTTTTTGTGTAGATTACAAAGGTACAGTAAGACATAAATGAGTTCTGTTTTCTGTAGAACGTTTATATGTAATACCAAAAGTAAAATTCAAAGAAGCACTTAACAAGGACATTTCTCTTAAGGTTGGGCACTTATTTTACAGAAGTTCAGCAGTGATGTTTTAAAAACAATTCAGAAATCTTTATGTGGGAACCTGTGCTTCAGCTTAATCCAGGTATAATTATGATTGTAACATTTTGTCATCATCTGAATATCTGAATAAGTGGAAGGCATGCTGGCTACGTGGAACATTTCCTCTAATCTTTTGCCCTTGGAAGTCCCTGACTCCTCTAATTTCTGCTTAGGCTAACTAAAGCTAGTATATCAAAGATGCTTATGATGGTGACTCACAGAGTAAACTGCTGCTCATATTCATTACTTATTCTATCTCTAATAGCTATATTCTGTTATAGTAAGTGCTATACCTAGGCACATGGAGACTGCTGACCAAGAAAAAACAAATATAGCCATCCATACAAAATGTGTGTCTGGGCTGCTGAGGTATGAATTCACTGCAGAATTAACTTTCCCATAATTTCAGAGAAGAAAATCAGCCCTTTCACTCGGGGGTGTGGAAGGGAGGGTCAGATGGAAGTTAGAAAAGTGGAACCCATCTAGGTTCTGCATAAGTATTTCATATTTGCATTAAAAGCACATGGAGGGGAGTGAAACCCTTCACTTGCTGTTCTTTACTGGTAAAACTTGCTTTCAACAGTTTCAGCCCCTTGAGTCCAGTGAGGAACCCCATTGCAAGGAACATTTATCCTCAGTGGAGGAGGGTCAGGTCAGGGAACATTTAAACAAACTGAGCACACAAAAATCCGTAGGACCTGATGGGATGCACCCTAATGGGATGACCTGAGGAATGTAATCACTGTCACTGCAAGATTGTACTCAATTACCTTTAAAATTTCTGAAGAACTACAGGCTGGTCAGCATCAGCTGAGAGCAGCTCCGTTGTTCAGAGCATGGTGCTGATAACACCAAGGTTTGGATTCAATCCCTAAATGGGCCATTCACTTCGGAGTGGGACTTGATCTTTGTGAATGCCTTCCAACTCAGAATATTTTGGGATTCTGTGAACTTAGTCCCTGGGGAGTTGAGAGAATAAGTCTTGCTGGTAGCCATTTCCAAACATATAAAAGTCAAAAAGGAAATTGGGATTAGTCAGCATGAATTTATTCAGTTATATGCTTAACCAATCCAAGACCTTTCTATGATAAGTGACCAACTCTGTAGGCAAGGGCTGACAAGTAGCTGATATTGTTTATCTTGATTTCCTTAAGGCTTTCAGCATTGTCTCCCATAACATTCTAACGAACAAAATGACAAAGCACAGTCTAGAAAAATGAACAGAGATGGACTGAAGCAGACGAGAAAAACAAAGCCAGATACCAAAGTATGTAAGACAGCAAACCAGGCCTTGAAACAAAGAAACTGTTGCTAAACTGTCAGGCTCAAGGCTTTCAATCAGCAGAACAAAGTCCAGTTGGAGACCAGTCACTAGAGATACAGCCCAGGGGTTTGTACTGGGAAATCCTGTCTGAATGGACACTGAGCTGACCAAGAGACACCAAGGTACCCTTGCATCAAAGGTCAGCAGCCTTCATTAGGAGAAATCTTCCCAGGAGGATGAAGGAAATGATCCTTCCTCTCCACTTAGCCCTGGTGAGACATATTGGAGTGCTAGGCTCAGCTTTGAGCTCCCCAGAGAAAGAAAGAAACACATGGTGTGAGTCCAGCAAAGGGTCACAAAAATTTAGATGCTGGAGCTTCTGTCACAATGCAAAACGGAGAGCTGGCTCTGTTCAGCCTGAAGTGTAAAAGGCTCAGGGGGTGATGGCAATGAGTAAAAATACCTGACCAGAGGAGGTAAAGAAGACAGAGCCAGATTCTTAGTGGTGCCCAGTGCCAAGACAAGAGACAATAGGCCCAAATGGAAATAAACTTAGTTCCCTTTAAACATTAGAAAAAATGTATTCTGTAAATCCAATTAGAAGGTGTTTGCTGAAAGTGAGGTCATATATAGGTTTCTCAGAGAGATTTTAAAGCCTGCATCCTTAGAGATATTAAAACCTCAAATAAACATGGTCCTGATGAACATTTGAGAAGGGGATAGGCATAGATAATCTCCAGAGGTTCCTTCTTATCACAGCTCTTCTGTGAAACTGCAACAATATCAATTTTAAACAGGACCCTGACTCTTGTTAGGTCTTGAATGGGCACACATATAAGGCTTTGATCCCAGCAAGAAAAAAAGTTAAAATCTAAGTTTTATTCAGTCTTAATCTTAAAAAGGGTATTTTCTCAGGAGATTTTTAGAATGCAGTACAAATAGTTTGCAATTTCTGGGACCATATTAGCAAAATTGTGCAGGAATTCCATTAAAAAATGCAGCAGATAGTGGTCTGTGGTGCTTTTTCTGCTTCCTGTCTTGGTGTTGGACGCTGCCTTAGAACTTTATCACATGTCAAGAGACCTTTATCCTCTGTCTCCTTTAAGCCAACAATACCAGCTTTCAGAGCTGTTGAAGCTGAGAGTATCTTCATTTTCTGCAGTGTCCTTCAGCACTTCCCAGGTTTCAGTAAGATTTACTTACAAAGTTCCACAGCATAGAAAGGCTTTTACCACTCATTTATGTGCCAAGCATGTTTCTTTTTGCCTTTTTATTGCTTTGCCTGTATGATTATATTTCCTTTATATATGAAGCATAATATATAATCCAGTCTGTTTCCCCTTTCCTTTCCTTCACACGCACAGAGTCTTCCTTCCTTTTTTGTGTGTTTGAAAGCCAAAAGCAATGTATTCATCTGAACAGCTGGGTAACTTTCATGCTACATGCAAATCAGTTTAAAAAGTAACAAACCTCGGGAAAATGTGACAAAAACCTACAATAGCTCAAATTGTAGTTCTGATACAAATCTCTCACTGTTCAGAAAATTGTGTTCATTGTCTTTTATTTTTAGAAAATTCATTATAAGGACGTAAAAAGGAGAAGTGTTCTTCTGCATTGTGGTATATTCAGGAATTCCATTTTTATCCTGTAACTCTATTCATTTGAGAACATTCAGTGAAACAGCAGGACAAGGCTCATTTCAGAAACATGGCAAAGTAGGACAGTGTCCTACCAATGACAAAGAAAAAAATAAAAATAAATAAATTTTAAAAGGCATACTTCCAGTTTTCTATTGACTTGTGTTCTTGTTTTTATAATATTGTAAAAGATATAATTTTGAAATAAGCCCTGGCTAGGAAAATAAAACTGAGCATACAAATGATGCATTTTAATGTACCAAGTTTCTCATGTGGAAATACACATGCAGTATGGACTTTCTCCTTGCTGGAAAACAAACTGTAGGAAATAAATATTATATATACAGCAGTTTGGAATGATGGATTTAAATTTGTCCTCATTATAGCATTGAGAATGTTGAAATTTCCCTGAGCTCCCCAGAGAAATAAAGAAATTTGAATATGGATTACAATCATGATAGGTTAAAAAAACTGAAGCTAATCTGCTGGAGTGTCATTGTTATTAAGTAAAGAATTTACTGGTCTCAAAAAAACAATTAATTACTCTAAAAAATATTTGTATTTTCTAAAAAAAATCCAGACACAAAGGAATGCTAATCTTTCATTTATTTTTTTCAAGAAAGACACGTTTGCCTCCTCCTCTTTTCTCAGGAAATAGCACAAGAATTCTGAATGGGAAATCAAGATAATCTGGTCTAAGAGTTCACAGTCCAAGCATATACCCAGAAGTGTAAATCTCTTGGTGAGCTTTTTCTGATTACTAACCCTTGCAAGTGTGACACTGCTCATAAGTGTAGCTCTTTTCTTCTAGCCAGACTTCAAAAAATCAACACCTATTTTGGTCACTCCTATATTAACCAGTTAATAGTGGTGACAAGAACGAGGAATTGAACATCTTCAGAACTTTTGAAACATGGAGAGTACTTGTTTAAAGAAGTGTGTGTTATAATGTTTGATAAAGAAATGAATTTATCAATGTCCTTGGGTTTCTGCAGGGAGAGATTCCTCAGGTGTATAGAAATGAAGCAACCAGGTTCTTGTATCTAATTTAACTTGTTAAAGTGATCAGCTGTAGCTTGATCTGGACTGCGACCGTTCAAAAATCTGAAACCTTACCTAGAGATCCGGCCAAAATAAGTTTAAGGCATTGACCCTTCATGGAGAGATGTTTAGAGAGGACAAGTCATATCACCATCCATATATATATTTGCATGAGACCAATTGCCTTTGCAAAATTCACGTTTCTCCCCAAGAGAGGAAAAATTTGCTGAAAAGATCTCAGACAACTAGTTTAGTTGCAGACTACCAACTTCAGATGTCTGTACACAGCGAAATGCATTCAGCAATAGCTCTTTGTACCCTAAGAGCTTATAACCTCAGGGGGAATTTAAAGCATTTAGAAGTAAGATTTGGGCTCCTGATTCCCACAAGTTTATAGCTTCTGTTCATCACTGTAGTTTGTGAATACCTTCTAGTGGTCATGAAATGAATCATATTGGCCATGTGCTGAATGATCTTTCCCAGATCCCAAATTTTTATTTTTAAGTATTAATAAAATTTCATCTTTTACATTGGTGTAGTACATCTCAGGAGTAATGCTGTTTATCATTAAGGAGATCTTTTAATAATTAAAATTTGATGCATTAATGTTCACTTTTTTTTTTTTTTTTTTTTTAAGAGAATAAGAAGACATAGTATACACAGACATAAAATTGTGGGATATAATTAATAATGTATTAATCACTTTATGAAGACCAGTGCTACACTCAAAATACAGGTCTTAGACTGTTTAGATTTTTACCAATGAGTAGCATAGGAAATGAGGACAACCAGAGAATCATAGAATGGTTTGGGTTGGAGGGACCTTAAAGATCATTTAGTTCCAAATTCCCTGACACGGGCAGGGACATTTCCAATAGACCAGGTTGCTCAAAGACCCATCCAACCTGGTCTTGAGCAATTCCAGGATGGGAATTCTGGACAGGGCATCCAGAACTTCTCTGGCAACCTCTTCCAGTGCCTTACTACCCTCACAGCAATCCAGTGAAACAGTACCAGATGAAATTTTTTCAAAATATTTTGTTCTTTTTATTTGAATTTGTTTTTCTCAAAACCGCCATGAAAAATTCAAAATAATACATTAGGTTTATATGCCATGTTTCCATGCTTGCACTTCAAAGATATATTTTACAGAGTAGATATTTAATTCATTTATTAAAACTAACTCTGCCCCCCACCCTTCACTGTGAAGTGGATTCTAGCTAATTTATTGTTGAGGTGGATTTTGGAGGCCATGGAAACAGAGTAAAGTTCTCCTTATGACGAAAAACCATCAAGACTGCCATTTAATTGGGGTTAAAATCACTCCTTGGCAGAATCTGTTCCTGAGCATCAAAGTCTGGCTAAACTAATGTTTTTTTGACTGCATTTGTTTATAAAAGGAATTTATTGAATAAGATTCATTGTCTTGAGACCTTTCAGACCAATGCTTAGTTTGTTTTCCATTTTGAACATAAAATACACCAGGTGCATGCAAGAGTCTGCTTTATAGCAACAAAAACAACAAAAACCCTCCTGGATTTTTTGGTTCCAGACTAATCTGGGGATTTTGAAACAAATAATAAAAAAAAAAAGTGGTTTTTTTTTTCCAGCAAAACAAATAGCCATAGAAGATAGGAAAAAAAAAATCAAACCAGCCCTAAACAACAGAATGTTGACCATGTATCAGAAGCTCCACTAAGAGCTGAAAATGAAGTGGCTTGTCAATAAATATTAGCAATATACTGAGTGATAATGAATTAGTGTAGTAATTAATATGGAATTTGATTTACCAGATAGAGGCACATACAGGTGAATATGCAAGATAAGTAAAATGATAAATTGTTCTTAATCAATATTCAGGAGTTTCATAATGATTCAGGAAGCTGATGGAATTTTTGGCAATCTGCTGGATTCTGGCATATTAATGAACAAACATAGGATCTTTCTGTTTCAAATATGAAGAGAAGAAATTCACATGAACATGGGCATTGAATCCTGCTGATTCTTTTGACACTACAGCATTTAGAGTTAAGCCAACCTCCCTGCTGCTTTGCAATGCAAACTGAATGGGAAAATTAAGGGTAAATTACCACCAGCATGCATGATATTGTAGACAGTCTCAAAATCTGCTCCTGGATGCAAGATCAAAGCATTTTATTTTCAGCAGATGTAACAGGAGGCCATTATAAACACTTGCCTAATGAACCGTGTCCAGCTCTATGAACCATATCCAATTGAGTGAGTTTTGAAAATACTGTGCAGGACAGTCTGCCACAAAGACGTGCTGAAGATGGGATTTTTCTTTTCCCAGTAATACTACTTTTTATCTCTGGAATCCTCACCGGCCCCAAACTTGAATTATTCCAACAAACTGTGTAAAGAGTGCCAGATCTGAGTGTGGGATACTGAGACTCCTGCACTGCTACACTTGTGGAGGTGGCTCTGAAGTGCTGCTTTCCCACTCCTCCCCTGATAAAGGCACCTTCAGTTTATCAAAACCACAGGGAGGATGTGGGAGCCACTGTCTCACCCCTGGATCGCTTTTTGGTGAACGTTTTTCTTGTAATGCTGTGCAGTGACCTCCTTGCAGTACTCTGTTTCTGCAGCAGGCATTTGTTAGAACTTCCCTTCTCTACACAGCAAATAAAATAGTTTTGAAATATGCAGCTGTGCTTTCACGAGAAAACTTAACAGAGGTAACGTGTGCAAGAATATGGCACGGACTGTGCCACTCTCTGAGTCTGTTCTAGACATTTTTTGGGTTTTTACCTCAGTGTGGGGGCGGGAGAGATCTTAATCAGTTTTTCTTCCCTAAGAAATATGATCAAAGTTCAGAGTTAATTTCTCCAAGCAGATGAATCTTCCCTTCTCTACACCTTCTCTACACTTCCCTTCACTTCACCTTCTCTTCACTTCCCTTCTCTACACTGCAGATAAAATAGTTGTGAAACATGCAGCTGTGCTTTCACGAGAAAACTTAACAGAGGTAACGTGTGCCAGAGTATGGCATGGGCTGTGCCACTCTCTGAGTCTGTTCTAGACATTTTTTGGGTTTTTACCTCAGCGGCGTAGGGGGAGTTCTTAATCAGTTTTTCTTCCCTAAGAAATATGATCAAAGTTCCGAGTTAATTTCTGCCAGCAGCTGAATGGGCAGGAGCAGTCGTTCTGGAGGCCCAGATTTGCTGTCCCTGTACCAGTTTCGGGTTCAGGGCACAGGGACAGGCTCAGATCTGCAGGAGAAGCTGCCTTGGCAGCCTGCCCCAGCCCATCAGGGCTGCCTTGCCCTGCCATCATCTCGGCTCTGCAGCCAGGACCTTCTTCTGGACTGCAAAATCTCCTCCTGCTGAGTAGTGACTCCACAACAGCCCACGAATATCATTTTAGCACTCGAGCTCCCCCTGAAAATGCCATCCTGTGCTCTCTGAAGGTTTGCAATCCCCTGGGAGTGCATCTGTCTGTCTGCAGCAACTGCTTGAGAATTGCCAGTGTGGACAGAAGTCAACCTGCAAATGGGACTCTGGTATAAAACTTCACGTTTTGCCACTGCTGTGCCATAGACAAGAGGAGGCCCTCAGAAGAAGCTGGCTCTGAATGTGGGGCTGTGCAATGCATCACCTGCTCCTCTGTGCTGGTAAAATTTGGGGTTTCGTTAAGTCATCGTTCATTTCTGCAATGAAGTTGGAGGTGCAAGTGCAGCCTCTTGAGTTCTTGGCATATTTGAGCATAAAGAATCAGACGATTTCACCGCAGTTTGGTTTCAAGATAGCGCTGCCATTATTTAGAGATTTGCCATGTCATAGGTTTCATTTGACTAAAATTGAGCGTTATTTCTCATTTAATTACAGTTCAATGTTAGTTTCACACTAAGCCTCTGATTCCTAGTTCAGGCATACACCATTGTTTAGTCCTGCAGAAGGAAAGCAGAAAAACACAAGTCCTATGCGTCCTGCAGGACTGCAAAAAAACCCTTTATGAATTTTAAAGACTAATGTTTCTGGTGGGGTGGGGTTTATTTGTCTATTTGCCTCCTTATAACAGTTACCAAAGTTTTGAGAAATGGTGGTAAATTATCTGGAATAAGCATATTTTAAAAATACTCATGTGAGGTGTGAAGGATTAGAAAGATAATGAGGTGAAATTATTCAGTCATCATTAGGTGGTGACAATAAGAAGAGGAGATGGGGAAACTGATGGAGCTGTTTAAAGTTTTGAGTTCTTTGAGAATCTTTTAGGTCACACAAATCTGAAATGCTAGATTATGTGTATATATATATGTATTTGTGCATGTCTGTGTGTATATCTCGATGATCCTTCTGGGTGCCTTCCAGCTCAAGATATCCTGTGATTCTGGGGGATGGATATATATGTAGATCTGTGTCCATGTAAATATTTAGTATGGTTCTTTTTCTTTTATCCTTAAATATGGATGCTTAACATGAATGTATAATGCATTCTGTTATGATCCATGCTCATATGCATAAAATGCATAGTTCTTTCCTTGAAAGTTTTTCTGATGAATTGAACTGTTTTGTTCCTTAAAAAAATAAAGTTGGAAGGAGGAATTTTATTTTATTTTAAATCTTATTTAATTCAGTTTTAAAAGCATGACAAATGCCCAGATATCAAATGACCTCAAATAAAACTGTGTGGGAAATTTATTATTGATCAAGAATCACTTGCAGAAATAATAGGCTTTCATTTTGTAAAGTAATAAAATGCATCCCTCTTGCAAGATGAAGAGTGAGCAGAACATAAAGGGTGAAATTGGCATGAAAATTCTTTTGTCCAGTCTGACCTTTCTGTAGAAAAAAAAATTATATGATCCCTTTGTAATTAGTGCTTTCTTTTCCATATTTGCATTCAGAATTGGGAACATAGAATTGACTTTTTGCTAATTCTCAGGACACGTTTTTTTTTTAAATGAAATGCCTAATTATTTGCATGGGAAAGATGGTTTCAGAGAATGTACAAAGTGATGAATATTTAGCAAATCATAGCTTTATAATGTCTTGGGTGCCATCCAGATATTTTTTAATGTTAACATCTTAAATTAAACAGTGCTCTATTAAATTTAAGATAAGTGTGTGCCAGAACTTTTGACTTGAATGTCCTTCACATTTGGAGCTTCAGGAGGCTGAGTTTAATTTTCATACCCAAATGTGATATGACACAGTGAATCTGTCTGTGCAGAACTCTCTCTTTGATACTGGAGATGCTCCACGAGTCTCAATGTTAAGACTGTAAAATGTATTTTTTTATCTGGGATGTCTCTCTCTCTGTCATCTTTTTACTTCCTTTTTTTTTTGGAATATTTTCCAAAATTGCTGCAGTTTCGAAGGAGGGTGATCCAAGGTGACATCAAGGGTTGTTAAATAATGATGATCCTCTTTTCAGGTGGAAGCCCCCTTGAACAAAATGTTGACTTCTGTTCGGGACAAAGCAGTTTGTCAAGCCCTAACTCGGGGGAGTTGGTAACTAAGCAACAGCCCAACTCTTGGGAAACTCTGATCTCCTAATGATGCTCATTTGGGAACCTTCTGACAGGGAATTCTCTGAGGGCTGGTGAGTTATAAGGAAGGATCCAGCATCAGAAACCTTAAAATAAAATCTGACAGGAGAGACAAGGGGAAGGGAGGCTTTTTGAGGGTGTTTGGGTTTGGTTTTTTATTTCCTCCTTGTGGTTGTATGTATTTTTGTTTGTTTGATTGATGTTTTTATTTGATTGGTTTGGGGTTTATTTTATATTAAAGGTAACCTTTTCAGTTGTAAGACCAGATAAGGAAGAAACAAACTAGTTGGACACAATGTAGATAGATTCTATTTTTCAAAAGAAATCCTTTTGTAGGATCATGAATCCCTTGGGGAAGCTGACCTATGCCCTATTATTATAATTCTGGAAGACTTGGTATGGAATTATATGGTAAATATATATACATATAATCTATAGCTTGAGAGATCAATCTAAATCCTTGTATTTTGTTTTTCCATCATGAATGTCCAAACTAAATTTTCATTATCTATTTGATTTATTGTATGTTAGTAGACATTATTATACATTGTTTTTTCTTAAATATTAACTCATGCTGTTCATTGCTTGAGAGCAAACAGTGAACTTGCGTAAGACTTAAAATTATCTCAGACTTTTATAGAATTTTTTTCCTAGGAATGATGCATACGTAAAAAGAAGAATGAGAAATAAAACCAAATAACCCATAAAACCACAAAACACAAAAGAATTGAAAGAGGAAAATATAGTAGATGGGAACAGATTGACCTAACAAAAATATATTCTCAAGACACAGCTTTAAAAGAATCTGAAATATTTAAAATTTCCATATAGAACAGACAGATGAAAACTGTGAGTGTTGAAAATTCCAAGTGATAATATTTGTCCTCAAATTTTTTTTGTTGTTATTTTTTGGAAATGTTAGTACCTAATGGACATATTGACTCTGGAAGAATTCCTTCTTACCTGTTTCCTTAGACTTCAACAGCTGAAACAGCTGTACTATAGCAATGGTGTAAAATGAAGATATGTTGATCATTTCAATATCTTATGAAGAATATGAAAGCTAGAGAGAGAAAATTTTGGAAATACAGGACTAAAGGACACTTTATGGCTGCAAGAATACTTCCTTTCTATTACCTAAATAGTCTCGAATCAGGAGAGTTCCCAGTCATGTTCACTGAAGACTTTAGAAAACATGTTTAAAAATACATGAGAGGGATGCATAATAAGGAACGTTAGAGAAATGCCTCTGTGTAAGGTAATTGAAATAACCAATTTTTAAAAGAGCGAGTTACATGGAATGACCTCGAGCTTACACAGGAAGGATTATGTTACCACATTTAAATAGCTTATTAGACTGCTTGTACATTTCTAAATAGAGACTAATCTTACTAAATTTGTTGATGAATAATTTGCTACATGGATCTCATCAGAAGCCAATGTTTATAGATATAAAGGCCTGAAAAGCCCATTAGAGAAATGAGCCTCACTTTTGGTACAATATGAGTTGGAGAACTTTACTGAATAAATTTTTGGTTTGAGAATGGAATATTTTTATCAAGTTGTGCGGTCTTGATTTAAAATGATAGAGACTTCTTCCCATCTTGTGATAGGTTATGCAGGGATTTAATTATCTTCTAGGTGGAAAAATGCAACCCTTTCCACTCAGTCTGATTGTGTGCAGTATGAAAATCTGATCTCATTGTGCCTTTTTATTTCACAGGAGAACTCACTCTTACCTTAATGACTCTTTTGAGGTAAACCTTTTTGGGGGCAGCAAATAGAATAGATTGATTTAAAAAATGTTTATGCTTTAAGTCACGTTTTATTGGAGTTCTATATCTTTGTCAAGTTTTGTTGGTTTTTAAGTCATATTTGCTCTGACTTTATTCATAATTTCTGCCTTTTGTTCTAGTTTCTCTGTTCTGAAATGAATTTTCAAGCCTACAGCAGCCACTTGAATGTTTCTAATAATAGTCTCACTAATTTAATTTACAGAAGTAAATGAAGGAATTTCACTATCTAACTATGGAAGGTTGCATTTGCTTTGTAGCAAAACTTTGGTTTGAAATTATCTTGTCTATAGGCAAGGAATATCCTTTAAAGTAGGATTTCCTTTTCTGCTTCAGATATATACCCATGGCTGCAAAAGAGTCTATTGTTCACAAAGCCTAAGGAATTCAGTGTGGCCTATCAAAATGATCCAAATTCATCATTACTTATCACTCTTTTCTCCTGTCATATATGTTGAGTAACAATACAGCCTATTATTCATCACTAGAGAGTAATGTGCAATTTGACAAGAGAAGGACAGCTGAAAAGTCACTTTCAGGAAGTGGTATTTCCAAAACCTTTGCTCTGATCTCTTGGAATTAAACATCTTTGCTGGATGATCAGATGAGCAGGCAATCAGAAAGGGGAGATTAAATAGAGAAAGATGGATTGTATTGCTTCTTAAATGTGTACAATGCAAGAAGGTCATATGGGATTGTTCTCTTTGCTCCTGAAGGAACAGAGGAATCATGTAGGAAGCAAAGAACATGGTGAGCCCAGGCTCTCTCGCATTATGTATTAATAAATGTCTCTGGGAAAAACAGAATAATTGTCAGTGAACAAAGGCTGCTGGTCTGTGTATGACTGAGTTGCTTCAGGAAATGTTTCTGTCTCAGCTCAGCCTCAGCTCTGGCTGCTGCAGTGTAACCTTGTTAATCTATTAGCTTTTCTGTTGAACTGACTAAACTGTAAAACACAGCCAAACCTCCTAATCTCAGCATTCTGCTCTTATATCGGTGAAATATAAATGGTGAAAAATAGGAGAGCATCCTGTTCCAGAAAATACAAGGGGGCAAGAAAGAAGAGAAGGAGATGAGAAGTATCCAAGGTGTGCTATTCTACAATCTCAAGACCTCAGCCTGAAAATCCTTCCTGAATCTGTTGTGACTCTTAAATTCTGCAAACTGCATGTGAAAGACGAGTGTTCACGGAAAAAAGGGCCAAAAATATCATCTTCCCCAGGGAACATGGTTGTAAAAGATTCCACTCGCTGTGGCTTTTAAAAATGGAATCTCTTTGTGCATATAAATTCCAAACAGATACGTTAGTTCTTGTTGATGTTATTACTGTGAGATGCTTACCTCTGAAATGTCCCCAATAACCAGAGGAGGTCACCAGCAGGAGACAGATTTATTTAGGTGACTGAATAGCAATAAAGCCATGAAGTATATAGAATAAAGTATAATAATATATATAATAATA
>VZRO01001160.1:66703-151557 GCA_013397915.1 Daphoenositta chrysoptera | reverse complement strand
TAATATTACATATTATTATATAATATTATAATATAATTAATATTTATATATATATATAATAAAGTATAATAATATATATAATAAAGTATATATAATAAATTCTGAACCCTAGCTTTCTGCAGAGGGTTTCAGCTTCATATCTGTGATATGAATGATCATATCTGTGATATGGATGATCTATACCATATCTCTGATATGTCATTTCTCTGATATTGGCACTGATGTATCAATACCATCAGTGTTGGCTCAATGGCTCATCCCACACCAAGCCACTCTTGGGATCAGGAAAGGCAGGAGACCCAGGAGGAAAATACTCTGGCAAAACGACATTAATTCTCTCTGCGAGGCAGCCCGATGCATCCTTGGCTCTCCAGACACAAGAGGAATGTCCAAGTGTCTGTTCTACAGCTGTTTCACTCTTTCATGGTGAGTAATAGAACTAAAATTTATATGGATGTCTAGCAAAATGTCCTGTGGGATTTTTAATGGTTTCTTTCCCAATAGTCCTCCAGCTGTGACAGTGGCCAACAGAATCTTGCAGGGGTCCAGAATATGCTTGAAATACCTTTTACTTCTACCTTAGAAAAGACACTAAATTTCTTTATGAATTCAGAGTTCCACAACAATATTCTCAGCTAAATTTTAGTTACAGAAGATGCCCTTGCTTTCCTGTTGAATTTGGACCAGATACCACTTACATCTTCAGTGGCACCCTGCTTTTTCATTGTTCTCTTCGCTTTTTTTAAATTTTACTCTCATATTTGCTTGTTTTGCTGAACAACTGCTCTGCATTTCTTTTGTATGCTGTAATTCTTCCTTATTTTATTGCTAACCCCAGCACTACATATAAAGGACTACTGCACAATGAATAATTAATCTGACAAATTTAGCCTCTTCAGAAAGATTCCTGTTAATGCCTTTGTTTCACAGAACTATTTTTGGAACGTGGCTGAATTTTGCTCTGTATTAATCATGCACCTATGTGACAATTCTCAATTTGCAATCAGGGCGTGTGGGTTACTGGTGAGAGCCTGGCTAAGTTACGTGTTACTGCTTTTATTCTGCATTTGGGTGTGCACACAAAACCTGGCACAGAGCTGCTTGTATGTACTGTGTAGAGCCAAATTTCTGTGCTGGCAAAATCCCGTGGTTGCACCACCAGGGAATGAGGCCCTTTACATTCAGTTTCTGAGACTCTTTGAAAAGAGTTTAACATTTACTCTCCAGCAGTGTTTATGCCAGATCAGCAGGAGTGGAAAGAGATACAAGCGGAGCCAAAAACATTTGTCTAAAAATTTGGTTAAATAGTCATGGACAATTGCTTGAAATAATAACCCTGAGTACCATTTGTCATCACTGATCATTAGTAGTTTTATTATTAGAATTGTTACTGTTTCATGTGTCCAGGATTTATTTTGTAGTGAAGCCTCTTTTATTGAAACACTAATGTGTAAAATGGTGTTTAAACCTGTACTTTTCACTTTTTCTGGCATTCTCTTAAAGATAATGACTGGCTGTGGATATGTACTTGAGTTCCACAATAACCCCTAAAGCTTTCAGCTGTAACTGATTTTCTTTTAATAATAACACATATCATTTTACATTGTTTCTTTCATATTCAGCAGTCCTTTTAAATACTAATTACTCCATAAAAAAAAACAATCTTACCAGATGGATCAATCATTGTCCCTACCTTTCAGGCAAGAATAGAAAGGAATCTTCAGGCTAAGCTTTTAATTTTTGCTGTCTCACATTGGGGATTGTTTCATAAAACCTGGGTGACATTATGGGGTGCAAACCATTTGTTTATCCCCAAATGGAATCCCTCCATAAGTGCAGTGTCCTCTGTGTTCTGTGGCTCTGAAGTGATGAACGTTGAGTCTGTTCAAAAAGATTATTTGAGACGCTTTCCTTAAGGATCTGAGAAAGACAGCCAAACTTAGATGTTTATAATTCCCACTTCTGGGCTGAGTTTTTGGCTTTAATATACCTGCTCCATAATGCTATTCATCTATTTTATGTAATGATTGCTCTGTTGAGTACAGAACAAATTACATAATGCAGTATGTAACAAAGGAATTTCAAGGGTTTTGCTGTATGGCGTTTCCAAATTACACATGATGTGGCAGGAGGTTACTCTGCTTGTCCACTACCTTGCTCTGCTTAAAGCACACATCTTATAAATTCAGTGACTATTTCTGCTCAGCTATTTTGGCAATGGTGAATGATGTATGTACAGAAGAGAATAAAAGACTGGCTAAGATTTCAAGAAGTGACTAGAGGTTTCAGACATGTGGTTGGAGAAGCTTGGTTTTCACCGTGTGAGAGCTTAACATTTCCTTAAAAACTCCAGGAGTTCCTTTAGCAGAATGCCCAGAATAAAATCAGTTCTCTTAACCACAACTGCTAGTAATTTTAGAAATACATAGCATTGAGCTACACTATTTATTTACTCTATTTACCCACCTGACTGGGAGATACAGATCCCATCCCATCCTCTGTAGTTTTTCTGGCCACTCTGATGTAGCCACAGCAAAATCTCCTTGACCTGTCAGTATGAGGGACTGGGAAATGCATATTTAATAAGCTGTAACTGTGCAAGAATTTACATTATTTGAAATTCTCGATATGCAATGCAGTTCTTAAGGCAAGCCACTCACATTTTCTGAGGTCTCCTCTCATTTCTGTAGAAAAAAGTCCATTCTGGAGCTCAGGGTAGGGAATGAAGGGTCTGGTGCTAGCTGGGTGTCTCTGAGGTAACCTGAGCAGCTGGAAGCACTGACTTTAATCCTTGCAAGCAGGAGCCCCAGCTTCAGTACTTTTAGGCCAGGTATTAGAATGATTTACACGAATTTTCTCAGTAAAAATGTGCAGATGAATTGGTAAATTCTAATACAAGAAATGAGTGCCTAGTGGAAGTGTAGAGTATCTATATTTTTTTCATAAAAAGTTTGGGTTTTTTCAGTTTTCATTAACCTTATTTAAGTTTCAACAGCATTCTTTGTTTATTGCTTAATATAATTATTTTTATTATTAAATATTTATTAATATAAATAATAGTTATTAAAATACAAATAATTTTTTCACTGTGGTAGCAATAATCTCATAACCAGTATTCACCTCAGGGACTGTAACAGCATATAAACTCATATTAGGGTAGAAATACAAGAGTAAAGAAATTGGCTAATATCACACATATTTACCTCAAAAGAAGTGCACAGACAGCTGCTCTTCACCAGCACTGGNCAGGACAGGGGTCCAATTCACAGTGCTGACCCCAAAAAATTATGTCTCTATGAATTTATGGTTGAATTATGAATTTTTGAATTATTATTATATATAATTTTTAATATATTAGTAATAATATATATAAAATATAATAATAAATATAATAATATATAATATATAATAGTATAATATATAACAAAATATATATATTATATATATTATTTAATCTATATATAATATTAGATTATATAATAATATATATTATTACATATTCATTATTATGAATTTAAACCCTTCCTTTCTTCCAGAGGAATTTTGTCTGAAGGTCTCTCAGTAAAACGCTGATCAGAACATGGTTCTGATCACTAAGGCAGCCAACAAACAAGCACAAAATATGAAGACTACAGGAAAACTATTCTCATAAGCACTGAAAGGGGAGGGGAATGACTGGAATCAGCTGGCTTGGAATGGCAGATAAATGGGAATTACCACACCTTTTGAACTGTGAGGGTGCTTGCTTCTTTGATGACTTTGAATTGAGAAATCAGCAGAAAAATCCTGACCATGCCTCTGCTGATACAAGTCTATCAATATTTTATACCTAACTGTCCTCTATTTTCTCTGCTCTTAAATCTAATACATCCTTGTGATGCTTAAATGGGAATTGAACCATGCTCAAAGATGTGCAACAGAGAAAAAGCAGTATTTTCAGCAATAACTGCTTATTCACAGGTGAAGCCTCTCAATCTTTTGCTAACACTCTCAAATAACCCTGTTATCTGCACAACTCAACTTTTAGGTATACTCAAAACTTAGCAGGTCTTTCTGCCTTTAAAACATTCCACCCCCCCTGCATTCCTCAGCACACTGCAGCAATTTTTGGTGTTACTTACCTTCTATTATAGGAAACTTGCAGCATAAATAAAAAAATATTCCCCCAAACTGAATAGTCTTACACATAAAGTTATGGTTGATTGGTTAGATAAGTTGGTGGTTTCTTTTGTTTGGGTTTTTTTGTAGTTAAGGTAAAAAATATTCATGTCTCTAGTTCAGAATGCTATTTGGTAACACCATTTTATATTTATGCTAAGAGATGTCTCGTCCCTTTGGTCAGCCTTTCCCCTCAAACCCAGAGCTCAGTATTGGTAGCAGAAATACTCCTGTCAGTGTTGTCTTAGAAATGGCTGGTTACTTGTTTTGGGATATTTTATATGTTTGGAGACAAGATATCATTTGTTGTCTCACAGCTAACGTGCTCTTTTAGTGGGACAGCGATAGATAGAATAAAAATTTGACCCAAATCGTCCTCAAGGCACTCAGTAATCTTGTCTGAGCAGATAAATCACGAGCACTATAACAATAAACACTGGTTGCATCCTGCTGTGAAATCCTGAGGTGAGATCTCCATCTGAAGCTTTGGAGCTGTTGGGGTTTCCATTGCTTCTCTTTCCTTCATGGATTCTGATATCCTGTCCTGTCCCCTCTCTGCTGGTACATTCTTCATGTCTTTATCTTCCCTGGCAGCCTAAGAACAGAATAATTTTGAGAGCCCTACATGGCTGGTTGGATTTCATTTCTCCTGAGGAAGGTACTTGGGGACCTTCACATGCATAAACCCTTGTATATTATGTGGATAAAATCCTCATATCCTCAGGAGATCAAGTAGGAAACACCTGTCCCTAGGGATTTAACACAAAGATTTTATTAGCTTGGACAATTAAGGACATTAAGAAACTCTCCACTGAAATGAAAGCCTTCAAATCATAATCATAAAGGAAAACCATCAGTGTTTTTTCACACACCAGACAGGAAGTTGAGTGTACCTAAAGTTGAGTTGTGCAGATAACAGGTTATTTGAGAGTGTTAGCAAAAGATTGAGAGGCTTCACCTGTGAATAAGCAGTTATTGCTGAAAATAATGCTTTTTCTCTGTTGCACGTCTTTGAGCATGGTTCAATTCCCATTTAAGCATCACAAGGATGTATTAGATTTAAGAACAGAGAAAATAGAGGACAGTTAGGTATAAAATATTGATCCTCNTCCTGTTTTATATATATATATATTCCTTCTCTTCTGTTGGCAAAAGACACAGATACTAAGTTAAGTAATATCAGTAATCACAGTACTTGAGCAGTTCAGTGCTCTGTAGGTGGCTTGAGATGCTGCTAAGGTTTTAAAGCATGTGACTAGTTTCATGAAATTGTTTAAACACTACAGCTTTGTGCTTTTGCAGATAAATATCAATTTATTATGGAGGATGATGCTGACAAGAACTAGAATTTCCACAGAAGTGACAAAAAGCACAGAACATTTTCTTCTCTAACTTGTGATCTGCATGTTTTAAAGGTCCAAATAGTTGGGAGTACATATTCAGTTGTTGAATTAAAATTATGTATTTACTGGTAGAAAATATTGAAATTGTTAATTGGACTAATTTGAAGACCCACAAACAAGTGCCTCAGTCTTCTCACCAAAGAGGTCCTTTTATTTATAGGAACGTGCAGTGCTGCATCCATTACTAAAAACTCAGCTCTGGAACTTCAGAAAAGGTAATTGCAGATTGGCACTCGTTTGGTTTCCTAATTAGCAGAAGAAGGTCAGGAACATGTCTTTTTAAAACTGTAACAAGATGCAATATTTAGTTACTTACTACTTTAGGTTCTTCACAGTCACAAAAAATGTTCTTCCTGCAAATTAGCTTATTCATTTTCATTTTTAGGGTCGCTATGCTGGAGTTGGTCTGTGCATTTTGTGGTACTTATTCAAATATGAAATGATAGATGTTGCTTAATTTAAAATATCCCCTGGTGACTTGAAAAAAAAAAAAAATCCACATTCTTTTTTAAATAATAAATTAGCAAAAAATGATAGGAATTTTACCCATTGAATAAAGTGTATGGGTACTCAAAAAAGCGATTAGATTCTCATTCTTCATTTTTGCTTCCTGCACAGCAGTATAATGCTAATTTGAAGCTAATAATTTCAAGGTCTTTTTGGAGTTGGATCATAGAAATATTGCACCTCTGAAGACTTGAACACTGGTAGTCAAAGCATGTTGGAAAGTTTCAGACTTCAGGAATGCTGCCAAGGATTTGTCACATCAAATGTCGTGCAAGCTGCAACCCTGCAAGGAAGGTTCTCAATAGTTTATAAATAAAGGTATTGATTTATTTATTTTAATTGCTTTTTTTGACTGGTTCCTATCCTGCTGCAAATCCACAGATAGGATGTATATGGCCGAGCATGGCACCATCACCTTTTATTTTCTCCTTTTTTGGGATGCTCCTCTGACTGACATTCATGCACTCTGACTTCCCAAAAATGGGAGGAGAGAATGAAGTATTTTC
Organism: Daphoenositta chrysoptera; assembly: GCA_013397915.1. Lineage (NCBI taxonomy): Eukaryota > Metazoa > Chordata > Aves > Passeriformes > Daphoenositta > Daphoenositta chrysoptera. The sequence goes on along the minus strand of VZRO01001160.1, from coordinate 144,983 downwards.
CTCATCCTGCATGTCTGCCTGTTAATTTTACTGCGTGGAATAAGGGGCAGAATGACACTGCAGCCCATTTTCCCCCCTCATGTGAAATTCCTGGGAGTCTATGGAAACAATGAGTTCTCTTGTTGTAGTTGTAACCTGGGGAATGGTTGTGCTCTCCAGGATTTCACTGAGAGCAGGAGCACAAGTTCTGTGACAAAGTAGAAAAGTTGGTTTCATCCATGATGCTTCTGCATGGAAATGTGTTCTGTACCAAAATCAGAAGTCATCTACTGAGTTGATATTTAACACCAAGATACACATTTTCTGAAAATGTTTTTTTTTTCTCTACTCAGGATTACTTAACACACGAAATCTTCAAATGTGTTTTTTCACTATATACACGGGATATGCAGAATATATTTGCTGTATATGCCAGCATTTAATGACCCAACAAATCGTGTCCATGATTCATCAAATCCATTGATCTGTATTTGTCAGTGGCATCATTCCTGCAGTATACATTGATTTGCAGAACTGTAATTGGCATTTCTCAAGGATTTTTTGATTTTTGGCCTGGACATTCAGGTACCTGCAAAAGCTGGAGGCTAATACTAAAATTATTATGGTGGCAAATCAGCACTAAATTGATAGCTCTGACTGAATGTATACAAAATAACATATCAGTTTACTCATTATGCTGTATGTTAGGATTATTTACATTTCCTAATGATTTCTCTATATAATTTCTCTCTGCAAAAAAAACAAAAACCAGAAAGAAAGATAGTTCTGATGAGAAATCTCTCTTTTCCAATTGTCAAAGGTTTTATTAGAATTTCTGGAAATAATTTCTGGACTATTTTTTAAAATCTCTCTTAGAAATATTAAAAAGGAAAAAAAGTCAAGAAGTCATAGGACATTAAACTGTGGATCATGTAATATTTGCATTTTTGCAACCACCTTACCTTCTTCATTTAAAATATGAAAACATAGAATTCATTTCTATTTCCTGGACAAATGGTGCAAAGATGCCATCACTGTCCAACTGACAGTCAGATTGGACTGATATATAGACATTTCTATCAGCAGTTTGGTGTAAAAATCCCAAGACAGTTTCAGAAGCTAGCACATTCTAGTGTCTTTGTCGATAAAATTTCAGTTTTATCTTCTTTATATTTTTTTTTTTTTTAATGCAGCATGAATGACTAATTAACAATTAAATTCTTTAAAAAATTGGCATTAATGAACAAATTGATTTAAAATAAAATATAATTATAAGCAAAGAGCTATAATCAAGTGATACATGACCCTGTGCTCTGACTTTTATTTAGAGAAGGTAGGAAAAGCACATCGAATTCAGGTCAATTCAGGTACAACCAATACAATCATGGGAGAAGTTGTCAGTAGTTGTGATCTAGATCAATTTGTTACCCCGCTAAAGCCATAAATTTTATTAATGTATAAGAAGCTGTGTTTGTAACAAAAGATGAAATACATCTTCAAGAAAAAGAACTGTATTCTGGGAAATGATATCTGAAAATGTGATGGTACTGTAATGGAACCAAAAAGACTAATATAATCCTGATGTATAGAAAGATGACAGTAGGACCAGGCAGACTGTATTCCTTCTGACCTTGATAATAGCACAAATACTCCCGGATTTCTGTGTTTCTGTCTTATATTTATATGGGAAACATCTTGAAATATTGGATAAAATTTAGGAAAGCACCATGAAATGTACCTAAGCAGAAAGCCAGAAAACCTTTTTGTAAAAAGTAAATAATATTTATTTTATGAAGAAAAAATTCCAAAGAATAATTTTGGCAAAACAAAAAATAATTATTCTAGTTTAGACATAACTATAAGGAAAAAAAAAACCAGTATAAAACAGTGCTGGAAACAGAGGCTAGGTGTGTTCAGTACCAAAAAGCAAGGAAAATATTTTCTGAAGTAAAAATAATTAACCACCAGAACATGTTGACATGGTCTAAGACAGATTGTTCCCATCGCTGAAAATATTTATATGAAGGCTGCGAGTAATATTAACTTAAAAAAAAAAATATAGGCTGTAGCTCAATTTAAAAGAGAAATTAATTCATTAATCTTTATGAGGAAGAAATTAGAAATTTGTTATATATATAACTTCAACAGTATCTCTTCAGCTCTGAAATGAATTTTGATTGTCTTCAAAGTCATTGCTTTGTGCTTTTCCCCTTCCCTTTGCAGTATCATCAGTGAGGATGTGCACGACCACATGGATGTGAATATTGCACCAGTGCAGGTTTTGGAGCTGGCACTGCCCAGCAGTCTCTGACTTGTGGGAGTTTTCTGGTTGGAGAGCAGTATTTTCAATCCTCAGTTTCTGAAGGAAGTCCTTGAAGAATATGAAGGTGGGTCAGGAATAAAATGAAGGTGGGTCAGGAATAAAATGAAGGTGGGTCAGGAATAAAAGATACTTCATTGCAATCAAGAGTTAAACATAAAATTTTCCTCTGAAAAGCCCTTACAAGGAAAGTGCAGGATCAGGTGGAGAGATTCAGAGGAGTAAAGAAAGTTGGGGTAAATGGATGCAGGCTCCTTAATTAAGCTCTGATTTTATATCTGTGCATATTTTTAAGTGCTTTTACCTTAATCAGATGTCAGTCACAGTGCATTTGTGATGGGTCACCTGGACCTCTGCAGCATTCCTGAACTGGGTCCAGTCCTGCAAGCATTTGTGGAAAGCTGGAGCTGCCAGAAACCCAACAGCCTCTTCCTAAAAGCAGCCAGCTAATCTGGACTAGATATATATCCCACTGTTTTGGTGATCTAAATATTTCCTCCTCTTTCCTCTAAATAAAAAGGCAACTTCTACGCAGAAATCCTTAAATATTTATAAATGTATTAAATTTTACAGTGTTCCGTATTCAGAATATTTTATTGAGGTTACCACCATGTTCACTATTTCATGGAATCCTCTGCAAAAAATCTATGGGGTTCCTGTTACTGCCATGTTTCTGTGTTATCTCAAAAGATAATCTTGCTGTTTCAATCCTAGCTCTTCTCCTGCTGTCCTTTTCATCTTAGGGTTTTTAAACAGCAAAATCAAAACTTCACGGTGTGTAACTACTCAGAAATAGGCTCCATCAGACGAAATTTAAAGGAGTTCTCATTTTCCAAGCTGGTGCTTTTATCTCTCCAATAGCTGTCGTTTACCAACAGTCCAAACCCATTCGTGTGACACTGTGGTCAGAAATCATCTTTAAGCTTTTGACAGATGAGCTGATTTCAAGATCTACTCTTCTGATTTCCTTCTGCAGGCAATTTATGTGTCATGGTTATCAGAAAGGTTGTGTTTTATAGGAACCCTGGCTGTGATGGAGGGCTTGCTTGAAATTTTAGCAGAGTCATTAAAAGTGGCATCTGTGGGGTGGTTACAAGATTTCTCTAAGAGAGGACAGCTAAAGAAATGCTGGTATTTGAACAGTAGTCTGCAAAGTTTTAACATCAAAATTATCCTGGTGGCCTTTCCTAGGATTTCATGGGTTTTAGAATAAAACTGTTCTAATAGATAGGTAATTGTATGAGCTATCATTTACCCACTCATCAGAAATATTAATGCAAGATGCTTTTTTAATGTCTTTATAAAATTAGTGTTAATAATATTGTGAGGGGAAAATAAAGCATTTTACTTATTTTTTAATATAACCAAAATGTAAATCCAGTGTGAACAAAGACAACTGAGGAAAGTAAAAAAAAGACAGGAACACACTGTTCTTGACTCTTTTGTCAGTATCCTGCAGCATTGATGTCAAGAACACCAAGAGTATCTATCCAGTGTAACATATTTAATGTCAGAAATCTAACATTTAACATAATCTGAGTGAAACATTCAGCTGGACTCCTCAGCTTGGACTTCCTATTAAAATCACTTTTCAGCTCAGCCATTAGCATTCTATAGTGTGTAAGGCAAGAATCAGCTTTTTAAATAAATATTTAAGTGCAGTTATATTATTCCTCTAATTTACTTTCTATGTCTGTGGTGTTACGAACTTTACTGTTAGAATTCCACTTGATGCAGGCAAGAATGTACTGAAACGACATGAAAATATGCAAATCACTTATTAATAATGACAGTTCCTCTTTGCCTTACAGTGCAGGCTCAAAGCAAAGGAGGACCCTATTGAGAATCCTGCTTTAAGAGTTTCCTTCAGCAGCTGAATCCTGCTGTGCTGGGGTGTCCTTTCCTTGGGAAGAACGAGGACAGAAGAGATTTCTGAAATGACCACTCGCTTACAGCAGAAGCCAGGCACTCACTTCTCCTGTCAAGTCAGGGCTGCTCATTACAGTTTTCTTTCTCAGATTCTTCTGTTGAAACTGGTCCTATAAAAGGAATTTCTCAGGAAAACAACACATAAGGAATTTTTTGCTTTGTAAGATTCTTTCTCTCAGTACAGTTCACATCCCTCATGCTCTCCTCTTGCTGGTTTCAGAAACTGATGTGTAACGTTGCTTCTTTGATGTGTGTTTTCAGCCAGGTTAGAGACGATCTGTCCTGTTGTCTTTTGTCCATAAAATAAATATGAACTGTGCTGAGCTCTACAAACTTTATCAGCCACATGGAAGCTAAAAGCAAAAAGTCAAATACAAACATAGCTGGGTTGAGTAGTAAATGTTTGTTGGTTATCTCAAATTCATCATTTCATCCTCCAATTGTTCTTCTTTATTTAAAGCTCTGGTAGTTTGAAATCACACAGCTCTGGTAGTTTGAAATCACACATTCTATGTAGATATGTATTAACCAAAGATCAAGATGACACACTTGTCATGTCCCCTGCAACAGGATCTCTTCAAAATAGCCTTTGCTTTGTGCTAATCTGATATAATTAAGTTTACTTTCTGTTATAATTCATACATGCTCTATTGTTTCAAAATAGAAAGACAATCTCTCAGTTAATACAACAGCCTTAAGTCATCAGCTGGAAAAGCTGTTTTAATGGAATCCACAGGAAAAGGGGTTGTGTAGGACTGCTAAAAAAAATAGGTCTTGGAACACCACCCAAGGACAGATGACATTTGTTAGCCTCAGTCTGGAACAGAGTGGAACCAAATATGTTTGTCACTTCCTGAAATGAAATTCTGTGATGTGGCTGCTCAGAGAAAAACATGTTCCATATAAGTGACAAGTTCACCACTTCTAAATCCTCATAAGTAACAAGATTTCAGTGGAAAAATCCTTAAGTCTTGTTCGATCTCCAGTTCCTTAGAATGTAGGGTCAAGCTAAGGTACAAATATATTTGTTGATTTCCAACCTAAGAGAAGTACAGTAACTTCTCAGGATTATTCTCAGGAACTCATCAGGACTATTTTATCTTGATTTACATATAGCCTGAGTTGGAAACAACAGATAATTAAAAACTATCCAATAAAACTTCTAGCTATAGAAATGTTGCTGTATACCAGAATACACTTCATTTAGGTATAAAGTGTTCATACTTCAACTGGAAAAAATGGAGGAATATTTTAATTTGCTGCAATCTTTCATTACATTCTTAAAAGAAAGCGAATTGCATTTTAGAGCAAAAATATTCAAAATCACATATTTTTCGTGACCTCATGTGTGAAAAAAAAAATCTTTTGCAGGTACTTTCTGAAGCTCAAATTAATTAAAACTCAACTTCAAAAAATTCAGATAAATATTCAGAAGAACCATACAGCTGTACTTGCCATTTCATAGTCTTCTCCTTTATAGCCCATTGCTTTATAGCCCGCAGTGCCGTGGTGTTTCATTCACACAGAGCCCAAGGCTGGATTTCTGCAAAGATTAATGGATGTGTACACTCCTCGTGCTCTCCCAGCTTTCATTGATGCCAGTGGAGCTGGTGGCAGCACACGAAGTTAGGACAGGCATTATTCTTTTCAGGATCAGCCTCTAAGCCTATTAAATCAGAGCACAAAATTAGGTTAGATTTCACTCTTAGGGTAGTGAAGCCCTGTTGCCTAAGTCATTGTGCTTCAGCTGCAAAAAAATTGTGGAATTCAACACAAAGGATAAAATACTTTAAAGGGAAGAGTGCACCGGGGCTCACAATGTTATTATGTAGCTTAGGCAATTAAATCGTGTAATTTTTGGTGGAAGTCACTACTCTTTTGAATGATCATGTGCCAGAATTAAATTTTAATGGCTTATACTGTTGTCTTGAAAATGGTCTGACTTGTTTCAGCCAAGAACATTCAGTTTATTTTCTCAGTTTTAACATTATCTGATACTGAAAAAATGACCTTTAAGTGGTCCCCAGTGCACTCATACACTTTGTTCTAGGAATACAGGGAGTCTTGAGTATTGTCAGCTGAAACAGTTTTTTATACACTTTATTTTTAGTAACTGCTAAAGTTCATGCTGCTCTGACTGAGACTATCGAGATTATAGGAAGATCAAAAGCTGAGGCAGAGAAGGCTTCAGGAGTGAATCAAAATTTGAAGTCTAGCTTCATACATAAATTAGGCTGCCATTCAAGCTGCACTTATTTATGCCGTGGTTTGTGGAAGTGATTATTGTGAAAAGAATTTGCAAAATACTTCGTAGTGCACCTTGTCTCTGTGAAGTCTGAAGATGAGAGGGGGATAAGTTAATCTTTAAAATTTTTTTAAAATGGAAGTCTCAGGTAGAGTTTGGAGACGGAGAGTTTTCCCCCAAATGTACTGTTCAAAGTAAAACTAGGAATAAAATTGCTTGAATAAAATTCTCTGCAAACTCTGATGTGTCTTCTTCTCTAAAATCTCTCAGTGTTGCCTCGTGGTAAAGATGGTCCAAGCTGGTCCTGCCTGGATCCCTGACCTGGCAGCTGTCTTGAGTATCTGCTTACTCTTGTCAAAGGCCAGGTTTTCCCAAAGAAAATGGGTGTAAATGTGGTTTTTTTTGGTTTTTTTTTTCAATGTTTCATAAAAACTGGTGAAATGTTTAATACAGGCCTTATGCACTTTATGACACCCAATATCTTTGCAACCTTCCTCAGAATGGGGAATTTTTCTTATATCATGAAAAAGGATATGGTTCAGCCAATTCTTCCATTTGATTTTAGAGACATAGCTCTTGTTCAAACAAACCTGGGAGAATTTCTCTTTTAATTTCTTTCAAAGGGAGTGTAGATAACCAAATCCAAAAGCAATATCTACAGAGTCTATCCATAGGTAGACCAGCTATTAATGGACATTATTTGTGCTGTTTTTCAAACGGGGGCTTGGCAAGGTAAGAAGTGCACAAACCAGAGTACACCTGGGAAAACACCGTGTCCATACTTTATTTGTCACTAGAGGGGAAATGTAAAGGAGATAAATGATGCAGCTTTTCAGGCCTTTCCCACCCCTCACAAACCCATCCTACCTCTCTTCAGTCCCTTCTGTTTAGTTACCAAATAAAACCTTGTGTCAGCATTGTCTATTTTGGTTTTATTTTGTAAAACAGATTTGATATTTCTGTGTTGAAACCAAGGTTTTCCCTCTGACATGGACACCCACAGACAGATCAGGCACCACGCTCTGACCCCTGCCAGGGCTTTTCCCTGGCTTGTTCAATGCTTGGATTTACAGTGAAATTCACAACCAGATTTTAACTTCCACCCCCAGCTCTGAAGATGGAGAGATATCTCGGGGCTGAGCAACCCCTGCCTGAGAGGGAGCTCCTTGGTACCAAACATCTGATTAATCCTACTAGGCTGTTTTAAATAGAATAAATTTGTTTTATGTTAACTGCATCTAACCTTGCAGCTCAATAGAACTCAATCCCAACTTTCTCTTTGTGTGTTCCATGAAATATTATATTTTTATCTATTATCAGTGGAGTAACTATTAAATAATGCTTGCAATGTCTTTGCACTTATGAGTTGAAAAGAACTTATTTCTGTATTTATCTTTTATTTTATCTTATCCTAACTGTCTGGCTTTAAGATTTCTGTAAATTAGATTTCTTTATTTTGTCTTATAGATGGAAGAATAAGATGAAGAGCCACAGTTAAGTGACAATTGTTCTTTCTGGCTGTGCATATCCATTTCCTTTTAGCCAACTAAGTATTCACATAATAAAAAAGTAAAATGTTACAGACAACACTTGTAAAAAAATAAATACTAAATATTGAATTATTTAATATGTTGCTGTTAGTAGAGATTTCATTGAACTTTACTATTGAAGCTTATGTTTCTGTTGGTATGTTGCCCATATTTACCCATTATCAGATATTTAAATAACTTAACATGCTCTGAAGAGCATTAACTTCAAGTAAAGAGGCTAATAATATTGATAAGATGATAGAAGATGTCAAAATTTAATGAATAAAAAGGTACAATGAATATTAGAAGTGTATTAGACAGATTCAAACACGATTTTAGACACAAAGTATTTCTGTTTCTTTATCCAAACACTAAAGTGGATATGTTGTGACTCATGTCATTGGGTAACAAATAGCAGTACACATATAAGATATTGTATTGTCAAAACTGGAATATTTTCAGTACATAATTTATTAAGTATGTGTACTGTGTTAAAAGTGTTCATGTTTTTTCTCTATAAGGAAAACACCTCTGCTCAACACTGGGCAAACTTTTATGCATCTGTAATTATTTTGAGCTGCAATCAATCAGTAAAACTGCAGGTTTTTTTTCAGTAACAACTAGAATTAACCCCTCTCAGCTTTCATTTGAGATTTCCCACTTTCTCCTCCCCTTTCTCTCGGAGTGCCTGTTGACAATTATTGGTCCCTTGTTGGGATATTCGGATCTACTTCCGTGCTCATTCTATGGAAATGTCTTTCTCAACTTTAAGTTCTGATTTAAAAAAAAAAAAACAATGTTTAAAATAAGGAAACATGGATGTCAGATGCAGAGGTGGCAGATTGCTGTTTGACAGGAGTTCAACGGCTGGGAGGAAAATCTCTTTTTCTCTAAAAACAGCTCACAAATAGCAACAGCACAGGTACACAGATCCCTCATTCACGTTGTGGAAGCTGCTCTTTTCCAAGAGCAGCCATAAAATAAGAATTTGGAGGTGGAAGAGCTGCCAGCAGCAGCACTGGTGGGTGGCTGGAGCATTCTCCAGATCCCAATGGATCCCAAAACCCACAGCCCACCCACACTTGGGAGCATCAGCAGATAAAGCAACATTTAAGTGCTGATGCAGCTCCTGAATTGGTCTGCCTTATTTAAGGTCACTTAGGCCTGGTCATTCAGCCTCAGACCTGATTGGTTTTAGTAGATTTTTATATTTGGCTGGTTAAGCAACCATACAATATGGATCTATGTCAGACTTAAATAAAAGAGATCAAAGATTTGGCCTAGCAAGATTGATTTTTAGCTGGAAAATTATAGAGATCCCACAGTTAAAAAGCAACCTCTTTATATTTATTCTTGCTTGCTGTTGAAAGATTTGGCTGCTTTCAGCCCTAGAGCAATAATGAAAAATAGCTCTTTGTAGGACAATTCCCTATTGCTGATTTTAATCTTTAAATACATTGTATACACGAGCAAACAGATAAATAAGGGTGTTTGATATTGAGACATAGTGTGGAGAGTGAGTTTCCTAATAATGATAATTCCTAATCCCACAGTACTGTACAAGTGTGTAAAAGTTTGTAGATGGCACACTGTGGGAATTTTGATAGCAAAGTTAGTTTTATTTGCTTGATTTTGCATCTGTAAAATTAGTTATTATCCTACATAAAAAATAAGTTTTAAATCTATTATGATGCTTATTATTTCAGAGTTTATTAAGAGAAACTGCTGGAAATAATGGCATTTCAGCTTATTGTTAGTAATATTTTTAAATATGAATATTTATTATATTTATATTTTCAGTTTTCTGAACAACGATTTGCCCTGACCACACCAGGGATCATGAAAAATCCTGAATTAATTTTCAGTCAGTATTCCACCTAATGTCTACTAAATGCTTGTTGGATTTTCTGTTTCAATCTCATAAAGGTATATTAGTTATTTGCTTTATTTTGATGCCTATTTTGTCAGCTTTTCTAAATTGACATACACTGGCAGAAACACACAAAGTGATTTGTCAGTTAATACAGATCATACTGTTATTGTTTACTAAGCTTAAATTACCTGTGCAAGTGAAACGTACAATTAGATTAAAAGTTATCCAATTTATTTTCCCCGTTATCTAAGTAGTATATTCTTCTGAAATAAGAAATTTTGCTCAATGGCTAAGTGAAATTGTGTTTGCCTATCCTGTGATCACAGTTCATGTATGTGAAGAGCATAACCATACACACTTCATGAATTTAACACATTCCAAGAACAACAAAAGTACTTTGCTTTAAAGTGGTTCCATGCTTACACAAAGGAAAAATCTGCTGAGTTCACTTTGAGGCCTATTTTTTATATGACTGAAAATAATTGATCTCTTACACAGAGTGAACCTTGCTGTTATTTCTCACCATGCTTGGAGGTTTTTGTTTTTCTGTTTTTTCCTTCATGTTATGCAATTTCCAGCATTGACATGAGATTATCGCTATTGATTGTTTAAAGAATAATACTTCCTGTTAAGCTGTTAAAAACGCCGAAGGTTGGCTTTTATTTTTGTTTTTGCATGTAAAAAGGATAGGTAGAACAACAATTCGTTATCATTCTTAAGAAGAAAGAAAGAAATAAGGAAAAAACCCTGCAGTTTATATTATTTAGTCCCTAAACCTTCATTTCTGGTTTTCAGGGCAATTTCCTGTATGTCGCTTTCATTGAAACAGAAAACCATGCAGCCAGAATTCATTTATTTCACTATTAATTCCTCTTCATTTGCAACCCCCTAGTTTAAAACACTACAAAAATTGATTTGTGACTTTGAAATACAGTAGGTTTAGTCCTATTCTGCTAACAGAGACATATTGTTTCACTATGTGATGGCAGAAGAAAAAGAAAATCTCTTAGAAATTATGTCGCTGTTTGTAGCTGTCATTGTAGCTGTAGTTATGCCACTTTTCTACTCTCTAAAAAAATCTGCATCTGATGTCTCCAATGCCAGTGTGCTTAGAAACACAGTGTAAATACTAACAAATGACAGTTTGAATAATTGCACTAAAAGGTATTTTATTCATTGCAAAAAATTCTCGAACATTCTAGAAATTATTTTTCTAGATTTTCTGTAGGATGTTCATGAGATGTCTTCTATCTTTAAATAATGTCCACCCCTAATGCAATTTCTAAATAAGTCTTTTTGTCTCCATAACAGCCCTGTCCCTCTGTTTTGTCCTTATTAAGCTTTACAAGGTCTTCAAGAGCATCATCTAACACGAGCACAATATTGCAGAAGTAAACATGTACCAAGACACATGTTTTGCATATGACTTTTAATTAAGAAAATATTTGAGCGATTTTATGACCTCCTCAATGTCAAAAAAGAAAATTTTGCCTGAGGGTTAATTAACATCCTGCAGCCTTTATGACATTGTAGCTATTCATTGCTGAATTCTGGTTAGCAGTAGGAATGATTTTGTGTTTAGGTTTATATTCACTTTTTAAATTAAATTTAAAAATCCAGTGTATTGTTCTCTACTAAGGTAATGTATACACTATCATGGAAGGCAAAAAAATACACTAAAGTTATGATTACAGAATGACTTTCACTCTATATTTTATTAACTCATAATAGCCTGTGAATTCTTTTATTTTTCTGAAATAAATTTGTCTACATGGTGTATGTATGTTCTTTTGCATTTAAAGTTAAGAAATTTTTCTCAGTTACACATTCATGCATTATTCCTTACACAATATTTTCTAAAGATAATTTTGTAAAAGATCGTGCTTTTATGCCTGTGCCAGAAAAAAATGTATAATTTAAATGAAATTATTTATATATACATAAAAAACAGCAATATGTATATAAGAGAATAATATATATGTTGAGAGACAGCTTTAGTATTACTAAATTTTTTTGAATATATATATTTGTTATAAATAGTTTAAAAGCTGCTTTATGCTATTTCAAACAGATGCACATTGTTCATTTAACACTGAATAATATACATATGGAAACAGACAAAATAACGTGTATTAGTTACTTTAAACTTTTATAATCTACTGTAACTTAAACATTTCATAACTCATTTTCCATTTAAACCTCCTTTCCTCCCAGCTCTTTAGACAGTGGTTGCATCCAGATGTAAAGGGGAGTCACAGCTATTATGGTACCTGAATCCTGGAATAAAGGGGCCCTGCTCTTTCCCCAAACTGCAAATGACCTGCTTGGTGGGTTGAGCAAGTCCTTTAATTCTGAAATCTGCAATAAGGCATTGATAAAACCAAGATCAAGCAAGGAAAAGCATTAAATAAATGTCCTTAATTCTGTTTTGTAAGCCTCAAGGTACTGCTGCTTGGGAAGATGCTTTTAACAATCCAGCCTTGGTTAGGAGACTGGATTAGATGTCCATACAACAACAGAATAATGTTATGTGGAAAACACCCAATAGATACATTATTTTATATTTTAGAATTATTAGCTGCATTATATCTATATACATATTAAGAAATAGATTACTCAAAAGTTTTTGAATCCCAAGATAGGGAAAAACCTCAGTAAACCAGCTTGAAAACAAGATAATTTTAACTGACAAAAGTTGGGAGTGTTGTCTTGCATAGGCACCCAGGCAGTGAGGGGTAAATTGAAATTAATCAAGAGGCTCCAGGGTTTTTTAAAAAATTAGCATTTTTATAACTGTTCATAAAAAGCTTCGTCAAAATCGGGTATGTGAACACTCTCACAACAGGCAATATTTGCATTTCATCTGACCCTTGAATCAGAATATTTGGTGCCTGTGGGGCAGGAGATGGGGCAGCATTTTCATGCCATCGTTTGGCCTCAGTGTTGAGGCTGTTCCCAGACTGAACATTCCCTGACATTCCCTGGCAATGTTTATCGTGGTATTGATGCTCTCTAATGAAAAAGGGCTATAAGGTCAATTTATTTTATGTGGACCAGAAAACAGCTACTAAAGATAACTACTTTTGATCATGTACTCCAGATTTTATAGCTACCTAGCAGCAGTCAATGATTCTGCATTCACGGCTCATAAAAAATAACATCATCCTTAACATAGCTGGAGAGGTCAGGTGAACCATACTTAAGAATGTTTCTCACACATATCTTCAAGAATGCTAATCACTCAACTCTGATTAAAATCAGAGAAGCTGCCCACTTTGGAAAAATTATATATCCTGAGAAGATTTAAATATGCAAGCAAAATACTTGCACAAAGATGAAGCATTGATAACTGGAGGTGACAAAAAAACTCTGTCCACACAGTTTTGACTTCTTGCCATGCCTGTCATACCAATTTTACATTCATTTTTTATAAGTCTTTCAGGTTGTATGTCTCAGCACCAAAAAATCTTAAAAGGCCAAAGCAAAAGATTTAAATTATGCTTCCATTTTAGCATTTATTATCTCATAATGCATTATTTTATAAAAGTAAATTTTGCCTTCATACACTTTATATTTTATTTCAGTGAGGTGATGAGAAGACCACAATTCTGGTGTGGGACACTCTTCTGTAAATTCTCATCACCTTCAACTTTTTAAATGCTTCTTTCCATGCCTGCTTTTCAGCTGAATGACATCTTCCAGGACAGCTCTTTGTCCAAGCCCTGAGAGCTCCAGCACGTCTGACTGGCCCTGACCAGCCCCTCTGGGATTCTCGTGGGCCCAATTCAGCCCAGCCCAGCAGCCCAAATTCTGCCTGAGCTCTGTTGAAAGGGTCTCCAGCTCCGGCCCCAGCTCCTGGGTGGATCTGGAATGTCCAATGTGTCTCCAGCCCCAGCTCCCGGGTGGATCTGGAATGTCCAATGTGTCTCCAGCCCAGCTCCCAGGTGGATCTGGAATGTCCAATGTGTCTCCAGCCCCAGCTCCCGGGTGGATCTGGAATGTCCAATGTGTCTCCAGCCCCAGCTCCCAGGTGGATCTGGAATGTCCAATGTGTCTCCAGCCCTGTCTCCTGGGTGGATCTGGAATGTCCAATGTGTCTCCAGCCCCAGCTCCTGGGTGGATCTGGAATGTCCAATGTGTCTCCAGCCCTGTCTCCTGGGTGGATCTGGAATGTCCAATGTGTCTCCAGCCCCAGCTCCTGCTTCTCCTCAGCAATTCCCTGTCCCTGGTCCGTGGCTCACACTGGATGCACTCTGTTCCCAGCACCTGCCATGGTCAGATCTCTGGGATGGTGTCAAACTGCTCAGGTTCCAATCCATGCTGGGGTCACCCTCAGTTCCCTTTCCCTTAATAAACACACGAGAAAATTTTTTCCTGGCTTCAAATTTTTCCTTGTGATATATTACTTTTGAAATCACTAAAGGACCTAGGCTTAATGTATATCATGAAGGGTTTAGCAAAGCATTTTCTGAATACTTAAGCAGTCATTTTTGGCTCACATTTCAGTGGTATCTCTTTTATTTCCAGGAGGTTGGAAATCACTACTTCTTCATTTGTAGTAATAATCAAATGAGGGTACAGGAACAGAAAATATACACAGTTTTCTAAATATGAGGGAGAAAGCCAGTAATTTTCTAAATGTACAGTGTCTTCTCGTGTGAACTTCTGTAGCACTTCAGCAGCAGTTATTAAAACCATCTAAAGGAAGAGTCTAGCCTTTTAAATTTCTGGCATTCACTCTACNTTTTTTTTTTTTTTCCTACCTGAGATGAACTAGAAAGCAGCAGACTTGCTGACATCAGTTTTCATGTTGCTCAACAGTTCTGACAAGCAGATGTGAAAATTCAAGTGTATCATGATTTACAAAGCCAGCCTCTGAGCTGGCCTTAGCAATGCAAGGGGAAGCTGCCTCACAGATGCATCCTTTTCCTGCATATCCAATGTCTCTGCAGGTTTAAATGCAGTGAAAAAAGAAGAATCATCCACTACACGCTGCAGTACAAGGTTCCCTTCCCTCACCTACAGACTAAACTCAAGAGCTAGCAAAACATAATTTGAAAGTGGAATTAAAGGCTTGTGTCTCCTCTTCTTAGAGATAAATGTTACCCAGTATGGGTTTTATTTCTTTTCAAAAGTCAAGCTGAAATTCAGCTGCTGCAACTGTATTCATCTCTTTGCCATCTCAGCAAGTTTGTCCTGGGTAAATAGTGTGATCTTAATAAATAAATAGTGAAGCACAGCTGGTGTTGGCAAGATATCACTGTGAGGTTGCTGCAGCATGCTATCACTAGTGAGTGTTGCTAATTATTCTCAGAACTGGGAAATGTAGGGGAAAGGAATGCAGAGAGAGCCTGGAACAAAAACAAAGGGATCTTTGCTCAGTCCACAGTGAGGACATCTGAGCACCATGAAGTCAAGGGTTCCATCAAACTTGGCTCTGAAGTATTCCTTTATCAAAACAAGATTTAATAGCCACAGTGGTATAAAGCTGTAGCTACAGATTTGCTGCTTAAAATTCATACCATTTTTTGAGAGGAAATTGGAGGACTTAAAAAATCTAAAAATCAATACGAAACCAAAACCAAAAAAACAAGAGCCTAAAAGAATCCTGACTAAATTAGTGAGCTGGAAGATAAAAAATTTTTATTTTCTCCTCTGCTTTCCTGGCAGTTTATAATAACCTATCTTTGAAAGCCAAACTTTGGCTTAGCTGCCACAAAGAAGAAGCAGATAGCTTTCAACATTTAGTCACAAAACAGAGAAGCATTGTGTGAGCTGACACTTTCCTACCTACAAAAAAAAAAATCTTGGATCTTAATTTTTTACAAAAGAAGACAGACAAAGAGAGTGACTACTACACTTTGTTTAGATTTTTCTTGTATTTTGTTTTGAGACTGTTGCCTGTCAATATTGATTTTTTTTGGCTTGTAGGTGTGCTAGTGCCTAACTGAGCTGAGTGCCAAGCAGCTGAAGCAGAATACAGCCCAAGTTTCCTCATCTACTTTTGAATAAAAATTTGTTCCAAAATTAGTGGGTAAAATTACTCAGGTATTAAATTTATTGAGTGTATTTAGCAGACATGATCTTAACTGTGTGACTGACAGTTTTAGAAAGGGTGAATTAAAATTGGATGTCTGATGGCAGTCTCCAAACACAACTTGCATATCAAAGTAACTTCAGCTTCAGCTGCTGTAGAAGGAAAATCACAACACATTTTCTGGCTATATCATTTTCTTATCATTTCCAAAGCATTTGAAACAAAATATAAAGAGATGCTGAACTTAGAGTTTCAGTTACTTGAATTAACTTTCCTAGCCATTCATTGTTTACTAACTTACAGGTGTCCAGAACACAAATTCTACAGACAATAGTGGAAAAAATGGGGCAATACTGAGAATATTAAATAGAAAAATGAAAAGATTCTGAAAAAGTAATGCAGAGGTTAAAGTCTAGGTGTTCAATTATGCGAGGATTATAAGGAACAAATTTTAGCTGTGTAGGCAGGAAGTGTTTGGATCATTGCATTTATATGCAGGTTAGTAGGGTGGGAATAGAAGAAGGTAATGCAATAAAGATAGAAATACCTCTTACCTTCAACTGCAGCAGAAGGGAAATGCAGAAGGCAGAACACTGAAGGAAGCATTGAAAATGTGAGACCATATATTTTAGACACCTGTACTTCCCTTATTTAACTTTGGGATTATTATGTTACTTTTAATGGAGAACATCTTATTTAATTTTGAGATTGTTATGTTAATTTTAATAGAGAACATCTTAATTTGAACGCTTGAGAGAAACTAAGAAACCAAGTCTCAGGAACTTTGTTTTTATATATATGAAAACCTATGGGAAGCTTTGTCCATTATAAAAGAAAATTAATTAAATTTTTTAGGTTTGTGTTTTTTTTTTTCTTTCAATAACTTATTTTAATGTTTATGACCTGCATTGTAAAACATGATACAGAAGAGTGACTTCAGGTGCTACACAATTCCCTTGCTTGCAGGCATGGAACTCCTGGTTTGAATACTCCTGTGACTGCTATAAATAAAAAGTTTTGACTAACTGCCTCTCCTCCACGGAGACATGCAAGATCCCCTCAGGCTCCTCATGTGTTTGGAATAGTTAATGGGTGAATGCCACTCAAAAATCAATCCCAAATCACTGTTATTTCCTGTTTTACCAGGAATGTTTTGGGTTGCTTGGGTGGGTTTTTTTCTTTTCTAAATGGTGTCTGAAGTGAAGTGATAGCACTGCAGTTGCAGTTCTCACTTGGTAATTGAACATTTTTATTTACTGGTAGGCTGTCGCTTTGAATGAGAACACCAACCAGCCAGGGAGTTACCTAGCCAACACAATGTGCATAGCAAGGAACAATAAAAATTCTTCAAAACAGGCCCAATGAGGAAAGGTTTCATTGTGATGCCAGCAGAGCTTAGTCAGAGGGGGCAGTTTTCATGAGACAAGGAGAAAACTCAGGCATTTAAATGGTTTTTTCAGCTTTAGATGTGGATAAGAGCTTAAAAAACTTTAATTTACAGCAGGTTCAGTAGGGTTTTCTGAAAACATGTGTGTAAACAGCGTTGCAGAGTTTGGGATATTAGGAGTGGGATTTCAAGGGGTAATTTAAATGTGACGTTTTCTCTAAATACACATTTGTGTATACTATGTGTGATATTATGCCATCTATTTGGTTTAGATTTGTCATGCTTTGCTCTTTGCAGCTAAAAACCACTACCACAGCTGATTCTAAGGCAGGGCCTCCGCTGTTAATTTCTATAATTTCTATAATTTCTATAATTTCTATGATTTCTATAATTTCTATAATTTCTATAGCTTTAGCTTTTCTATAGCTTTCTAAACCTGCTTGCTTATTCCTCACAATATATCAAGAGAGATAAATCAGTAAAGAGATTACAGGGAAAGTTGGAGAGAAAAGGAAGAGCTGATCTTTAACACACAAAAAGCCAGAGTCACTTAATGATTGCAAAAGAAAACAAGAGAAATAAATGGAAATATGAGTCTGGTTCAACTGGTGTGACAGAGAGAAGTCATTTAACTTTCCATTGTATGTTACCTTTTTCCAGTACTGAACTTGGAAATAGCACTTAAGTAACAGATTTTGGACTGACATTTGTCTGAAATAACTTTCTTGGCATGTGGTTTTAGCCAGAAAAAATAAAAATTAAAAAATTGAAGAAAAATGTAGAGCTTAGCATCACTGTGAAGGCAACTGGGAGCAGGACAGGCACAGATTGCCACACAAGGTTCTGATGAGCTTGCATCTTCAGCAGGGTTGGCCATTCTTGTCTCTGCATCTTAAAAAAGACAAAGTGGAGAAGGCAAGGGATAATTAAAATTATGGAGGAGATGGAGCAGTTGCCTTATGAGGAGAGAATAAAATATCAGTGATGCTCCTCCTAGGAGTGACATATGAACAAAATTTGCAAAATCATTAAAATGGCAGACTTGCACCTTGGTACATGAGCCTGCAGTAATAAAACCAGTTGGAGGTCCAAGAAAACTGTAGGAGTTTAATTTAAAACAGATAAAGGAGCATATTTCTTCCCGGTGGTAGAAAGCTTCTGGAATCCTTTGCCATAAGAGATTGTGATTGCAGAGGATAAAGACACTTACAAAAAAGAAGTAGATAAATTTTTAGGCGGCAGGGCACTGAAAATACACTTAAAATAAGATGCAGGGCTGTACCCTCTAGGATGCTTATTGCAAGAAGGGTGGAGGATGGGGGAGTAGGTGCAGAATGTACAGCAGGGGGTGGCCAGGTTTATGTGATTCCTTTAAACAGTTTCCCTTACAGCTACTGATGCCATCATGATTTTTTGCCTTTTCTTTTACACCTCTTTTGGATGCCTTTGTGGCCTTTTGTANCATTTCCATGTGCATGTTGGGAGTGTTCCACCTGGACAGAGAGCACCAGGGATCCTTGGAATAAACACCCAGGGAAAAACCCCTTTTTCCTTTTTAATCGTGTTCAGCTCTGATTTTCAGAACAGGGATAAGGCATCACTATCAGCTACAGTCTTTATTGGATTCGACATAGACAAGAGTCCAACAAAATCTTCAAACCCTTCCCAAGAAGAGATGGGAGAAAGTTATGGAGAAAAGAGCAGGGAGGAATCATGTGACTACATGTGCCAAGGAATGGAAAAGGGGAGGGAGTGTGAGATTCAAAGGATAAAAAAACCTGTAAAAACAGAGGGAAGTGTGAGCGCAGGCACACAAGAAGCAATTTCACTCTTTCTTGATGGCACCTGAGAGGCAGCAGACACTGCCTAACAAAGCAGTGAGGCTGGATGTGTGGAACACTGCCTTCTCCAGCCTCTTTTCAGGAAGCTGTTTTGTGAGAGGGCTGTACTGTATTCAGGGCAGCAGGATCCAGCTTTCCAGAGGAAAATCTAATTACACTGTACTGTGAAAAGCCACAGCCCTTGGCCCCAGCTGCATGAGTGCAGTCTGGATGCACCAGTGGTGGTGCTCACAGGGTGGCAATGGTGCAGGGGTGCTCTGAGGGGGGATGAGCAGGCACCCCAGATAGTCTTGTCCATAGCACCATGGTCACCCCTCAAATGATGCTGCCTGGGGTCATCTGATGTAAAATCTGTATTATGCCTGTCTCTCTCAGCCTCATTTTAAAGTGATTTAGAATCTACAAGCAAGCATTTCTGGTAGCTCAAAGGTTCTTTTGTGTAATAAAGGGGACAAGTCAAATCTTTTTAAAGGCTTTCATTGATTTTTTTTTTTTTTTTTTTTAAGCAAGGTGATGACATAGCAATTATCATACTTGACAGAAATTCCAATCTGAACATGAGAGAAAGGTTTTCTTTTTAGGATTCAGTACTAATTGAAGTTCTGAAGCTACTACACTGCACCCAGCCTAAGCAGAATACTCCCAAAACAATCAGTATTTGCACACAGAATACTCCCAAAACAATCAGTATTTGCACTTATTGAAGAGCATAGCAGTTTCTTTAATATATATGTTTACAGATTTAGATGACACCTATCCAGTGTCACAGTTGATTCTTTACTCTTGTCTTAGATTTTTATGAGATCATGACAAAATTATGACAAATGACCTTCTAGCATTATTTCCTTTTTTTGACAGCAATGAGAAGTCATTTGTGCAAGTCTTGGCTTCTCACCTCTCTTTTCTGCTTCATTCTCCAGAAACTGGAGTATTGGCTTTAGAAAAGCAGCACATCCTTTACAGGTGTAAGGTAGGTTAGACTTTGAGATACTTCTGTATGCAGAGAAAGATGAGGCTATTTTTTGAGGGTATTTTATCTTTTAAGAAATAGTTTGTGGGATAAATATGTGGTTTAAAATTATACTATGTACATATAATATTGTCCCAGCATGATATTATAACTTAAAAATATATGTATATGTGTCTGAATTACAAAGATTTCCTGGTTTTGAGGCACTATTTTGATGACCTAGATAATTACACGGGAGCCTGAAATGAGTTCTGATTTCAATATAATTATCCATCTACTCCTTCAATGCTTTTCCTTCATACACAATAGCTATGGGCCTCAGCTGCTTCAGACTATGTGCCACTGAGTTTAATTAAAATCCTCACTAACACAATGTGCATCAAGAAATTCAAAACTGTGGATCATCCTGGCTTGTGCAAATTCCCCCAGAAACCTAAGCCTTCATCCTCAAAGCTCCTTTAAAATATGTGGATGTTCAAGGGAGAGGATAATAAAAAATATAAGTGGTCAGGAAGTGAAGAATTCAATGGTTATGGGCAGAGAAGAATCATGTATGTTTTTGCAGCATTGCATAGCTGTTCCTCTCTTTAGAATTGCCTTCTTTTAAGCTGGTAACTAAAATCTGATACTCTTGAGAGGTAATATCAACCCTCCTGTTTTCCCAAAACTTCTGAGAAAGCCGATGGATAAAATGATGGATATGATATCTATCAGTCCTTAGACTCCTTTCTCTGCAGAGTGTTTTAGACCCAGAAGTTGGTGCAGCCTGGATTTCACTTCACCAAGCCTTGCTGAGGGTAATTCTTTCCTTGGTGTAGTAAAGAGCCCCTGACAGGGGGGATGGCAGGCACAGACAGGAGTGAATTCTCCTCTCTCTCATCAAGAAACCTCCAGTTATTGGAGGGGACAATTTCCTCCTGTTGGGCATTGCAAAATCCTGCACGTGTACAGCTGCCAATATTGCTGACAGGGATGCCAGTGATAAAGACAGATGTGAATAGGGCCTACAATTTAGTCAGTGGCAAAACAACGAAAACAACTGGATTTTCTGAGCAGAGAGAAAAGAGAGCAAGTGAGAAAACACCTTTAGAAATCACTAAATGAAATTAGATTTAAAGAGAAATCATTGAAATAAAACCAGTTAGGTAGAGTAGTTGAACAGATTAATGGTAATGAATAGCGTGGAACACAATTTCTTGAACTACCCTGTAGGTTACAAAACTTTTACTTAAAATGTAAGGTGATTTAACTTAATCTGACATTACACATTCAGAGAGGAATAAATATAGAATTGGGGTAAAGTGTATGAGAACACAGCTAGTCCATGTAGTTTTACAACTATTTAATTAATTTAGAGCAAGATATATGAGCATACATGATGGGCAGTGGTCTAAATGCAGATGTGGTTCACAATATAACTCTACATGGTAAGGGAATAAGCTTACCTAATATCTATGAAAAACAGTTTCATTCAAGTCTCAGCAGCAGCAATAAATGCAATAGAAGTTTGCTTTTCTTTATAAATGATTACAGGCAGAAAGAAAGATAGGTATGGTAATAAATGAATTGAAGCTGTAATGGATACTGACAGCTCGGAATAAAAGCTGGAGAGGTGGCTGTGTGCAGTAACTGAGCTATGATTTCACATCCTGCAGATTTTATGCCAGTGCTTGTGTGGCTTCTGAGATCTGTAAAATTTATCCTTACCACACCATTTTTTCCCCCTTCACTGAATTTAATCTTGCTATTCTCCTTATGCTGATTGACTGACAGCTATTCAGAGAAAAAATGAAGTTACTGGGTGAAAGAAGAGAGAACTAGAAATTCTTCAGGAAGGATTTGGACCAGTTTCCAGCACTGGTTGTTCTAGTTAGAGATGTACACATGCCCAGAGTGCCACAGGATTTGGGTGGAGACTGTCACACTGAGTATAATGTTGAGAGAAGAGAAAAAGCTCTGCTTCCTTTGTTTTTTCTACTCTTCTTAAAAAAAGCCAAAAACAAGAAGTGAAATATTTATGGTTTATCATTTATATGCATACATACACAAATGTATATATAAATTATATGTAATACTATAGTATATATAATAATGTGGTACTTACTGATTAATAAAAAGAAATTAAATTGAATTTTAAGTTGCATAAAAACTCCTTTGATACAAAACCGAATTAAAATTTACGTGACTTTCAAAATACCATATAAGAAAGTGTTTGACAAAAAGTGGTAAATGTTCACTTATGTCAATTGTTCTTGGAGTGGTTTAATAAAGTTGACAATAATTCAGTAACATTTTTGAACACTTGTTCTTTTGAAGTTTGCTGGGAATTTGTTATGATTCTTTGTGGAGGACAGACAAGAGGAAGACTGGGAAGAAGGGAAGAGATTCCATATGAAAAACCTTCCTGATTTGTGGTATTGACTGCTAATTATAATTTTCATTCATAAACATGGAAAAAGATAAAGTTGTATTTTGCTTGTTCTGTGGTAAATGGTGAACATGCATTTTGTAATGTCTGTCAAATACATCCATTGATTTGAATGATTGGAAATTGCCCATCAAAAGTTCATGACTTCCTTAAGCACATCAGTAATTTCTAAATAGAGAGTTTTTAAAGAGGAAACAAACAAAAAAATCCTATTTTTGTTTTTGTTTTGGCTCTTTGTGTGGCACTTGAATTGTATTACTGAATTTTCATGCATCCCATAAGGTAAATTGATATGATTTCTTTGCTGTGATTTGATGGACCTTCCAAACAGATTGCAGGAACTCAGAAAAGCTATCATAATTCAGTACTGGAATATTTCAAGTCATAAGGCAAAAATGTTTTTCTTGGTAAAACTGCTAATTAAATCCAAGAAACTGAGTAATCATAAAAATTATTTTTTGAGAACAACTTACAGGCAACATTTATACATTCATTATTTCTCTAGTTCAGAGTTAACATTTTATTTAATTAAAGTTTATTACAACTTAAATATTGTTTTCCCCACAGCTTTTACATAACATAAAATATAGTCTCCTACCAAGAGAAGTGGCTTTTATTATGAATTATGTCTTTGCCTTTCTGTAGGCATCAAATCATTATCTACCAAATAGTCCTCTCCATTAGTACATGTCAGAAACCTGTGCATGTGAAATCAATCAAGAATCCTATCCCACTGCCCTGGATCGTGTCTTTATTAGATTATTTTGGAGCTGGAGGAGTCACCCTGCAAGAGAATCCCTGCAAGGTGGGAGAGCTGCACACCACGGCTTTGGCTGGATGCCCTGCTCAGAGCTGCTCCCCTTTCTCCTTTCTGTGCGCCCCAGCCCCTGACTGAGCTGTGTCTTTAAGCCAGGTTTTCCCCCTGATGGGGGAGTGATTCTAAAGAAACTTTCAGCACTCTCTGCTTTAAAATCGTTTATTAAGTCTTATCAGAGAAGTGAAGTCACTGGTGTGACCCAGACAGAGCACACAACAGAGAATGCAGCAGAATGTCCCTTATCAAGATAACACGGCCTTCTTAAAGGTAAATCATCCAATTAAAGCTTAAAATGAAAGATATTTTCACTTTTTTACCAATGTTAGACAAATGCTTTAGTCACGTATACAGGAACTGAGGAATTTTTCATCCAATAATTTTTAGGCACCTACTACTGCAGAATATGGCATACTAGAAGAAGAAGAAGAAGGTCTATAAACAACAACAATCCTCCATCTTGGAGTTTTTGCTTTTTATCTGTTTACCACATTAATAAACCCAACACCTTTAGATTTTTCACCCAGTGATAACCTTACATAATTCTTTATGATTTAGTTCTCACTAGAGTAGATTCTAGTTCTTCCCAAAGAGTTGGCAGTTTTCTCCATGGATAAAGGTCAAAGACAGCGTTGTCCAGGGGGGTAGAACCCTTCAGAACAGGCAGGGAAATATTCTCTGCTTTCAGGGCTCCCACACTTTCTCCAGCAGTTGGTATTGGCTACTCCAGGTGCTGCTGTCTTCTAGACAGAGCAGAAAACACTGGATGGATTTCAATTCAGTAAAATTATCTGGTTTCTTCTCTTTCCACACACTGTGTGACCTCATAAAGGGATAACTGCCCATAGGCGTAGGTTTCTTGATTTCTCTTTTCTAAAAGCATCTTAAAACTTTGTATTTCACAACTTGATAAGCTTAGATTTTAATACTTGAAGACTTTGAGCTGCACAAAAGGTTTTATAAGATCTAGTTGTGGGACAACTCATAAACTGAGCCAGGCTACAAATAAAAACCAGGCTGTAAGGAATTCCAGCCATTGAATTAGGTGGAGATCAAATTTCAGCTACATTATATGAAATTAATGTGAATTTTTAGACATGCCAGGATAAGTGGAATTAATCCTTCCCCCAAAAAGTACTTACCCTATTTGATACTTTTTATGTGGTACTTTTTACGAGAAACAAGGCAAACCAGGGATATTCACAAGAACAGAAGTTAAATGTTCTGACTTTCTACCATCGGAGGGTTTACAATTGAAAAGTGCAATATTTAGAGCATGCCATCCTTTTAAGTAATAAACCAACTAACTAATGTATTTTAATTGTGTTTTTTAAAGATTACTGGCCGTGTTCCCAGATTTCACTATGGTAAGTGAGCTACTGATCTTTCACAGTCATCAAATACATGCCATAAAATATTTCTGTAGACTTTACAAGTTCTTAGTGTATGAATGTGAGGATGTCTGGTGTATTTAACTTAAAGCCTTGTTTGCATAACATGAATTTACATGCCTTCTATTTATGTCTATTTTGTCTCACTCTTCATAACTGCTTTATTTTGTGATTTTTCTTCAGGAAGGCATTTTTAGGGAGCTTGAGATGCTCCCTCTTAGTTAAACCAGAGCTTGCTTTAGATAAATAGGATTTACTTTTGCTTTCAAACTTAATTACTTTTCAGAATGGTGATCAATTTCCCGCCTTGCTTGCTGGAGGGGAGTGACACTGTAGGACACCCTTCTGCATTTGCTTTGTAATAATCCTTTTTTCTCACACTTGAGGCTGGACAATCAGCTCCTCCACTCGAGTCAGTGCCCGTGGTGTGGCTGCAGCCCCAAAAGTGCTGAGGAATGGATCTGAGAGGAGGAAAGCAATCATCTGGCTGAGACTGGGTCTTATTATATTAAATTAACCTACCTTTATTGGCCTCTTTCTATTTTTTTTTTTAAGTAGAGATTTCCTACCTAATACTCTACCTAAAGGATTTCATTTTAGGGTTCTCTTGTTCACTTGTTATAAAAATGTTGTGTAGCAGGAGTAATTTTTTCTCGAGTAAAAAGGCACACTAATTCAAGATCCTGGTAGTTCAAACAGGGTGTTGTTGAAACAATCAGTTTTATGTTTCAGCTTCTTGCTTGTCATTTTTGTCTGTTTTAAAATAAAGTCAATTTTAAAGCATGAATTTGGTTACTGGGGAATAAAAGTTTATGGAAAGCTCAAATATTATCTGTAGTTTTGCTATGACAGTAATATTTCACATGAGAAAAAATCCATTTAGAATACTATTAAAAGATACCCCCTTCTTTTCCCTGGACTTGCATGAAGACTTATTTGGGGCAGGGTGAGAGAGCACTAAAAATATTGCAATTCTACAGGAAAACAATTTCGTTTGCACACTACTGCTTCTTAAAAGCCAATTTTACTTGGTATCCAGAGTGATTGTCATGGTTGGACTTCTTTAAATGGACCATAACGTAACCATTTAGCAGAAGGAGTTGTCTTTGCCTTTTCACCCAAGTGTCATTTAATAGAAATGGATAAAACAGGGAGGCTCATATTCAAAGGTCTCTCCTTGAACACAGAAATATTTCTGGTCCATAATCAAAAATGTTATCTTGTAGAGTTGTTTATTTAAATGCTGAATCATGGAAGGGTTTGGGTTGAAAGGAACCTTAAATATAATATATTTCCTGCCAGACCAGGTTGCTGAGAGCCCAACCCAGCCTGGCCTTGAACATTTCAGGGCTGTGGCATTTACAGCTTCTGTTCCAGTGCCTCACCACCCTCACAGGGAAAGAGGTGAAGTAAAAGTAAAAATCTGTAAGAAGACAGAGGAAATGATCCTTCAGTTCTTCTTTCCAACCTATGTCAAAACTCTCTTCTGCAATTTTGGCTGCTTGTCCTCGCAGTGGGAGAGTAGGATAATGATTTGTCTTTGCTTTATTACAGTCTCAAAAAAAGAAAAATAATTTTGACTAAGTTCTAGTATTGTGCAAACCAAAAATATAAAACAAATGTTGGGTTAAATTAAAGTTCCATTGGGATTTCCATCTCAAGTGCTGTAGTGTCTTAAATACAGGTTGCCAAAAGGCCTGGTTTCAAACATTTCCTCTAATCTGTCTTGAATCTATCCTTGAATAAAAGTCTTCAGAAAAGGTCTTCAGACAATATAGAGATGGAAAGAGAGCATTTATTAACTACAAGTGGTTTTGTTTCCTATCGAGCCATTTACACTCATCAAAAGTTTTAAAGCTGAATTTTTTTACCTAACAATGGGTTTTCTATCACTTCCCTTTAACTAAGTGCACTGTGACAGGAAGCTTTTCCTGTTGACTTGATCTAAATTTAAATTAATGTGTGCCTCAAACCACGGGGTGTGCTGTCTAAAGATCTGAGAATTCAGTCCAGGAACAGGGTGGCACATCTGTGAAACTGGAGGAGCTCTTTTGTTCTCCAGAGAAGGGCGAGGGCTGCATAAAAACTTTACTGATTGTCCCCTGAAAATCCTGCCAATGTCAAAAGAGCAAGCATTTCTCCAGGAGTATTATACAGAAATAGAAATTAAAGCTAAAACTGGCTGGATGGCACAACTTGTCCACTTATTTCCAGTGCCTGCTAATTTTCACATAGTTTCAAAGATTAGAGAGGTGCATTAAGAGTATATTTTTGTTAGTGAAGTACAGTAACTCCTCCGTATTTTCCAGATTTGTTAAAGTTTAGGATGGGCCTTACAGTTTTTAACCTATTAGTCTCTGTTTTCATCACAATTGTGTATGTGAAATCTGATCTCTACTAAGACTCTTGTCCTAAAGCAAAGGATCCTGGTGCTTGTGTACAAAAAAGTGGATTTTAGTCCAACAGACACATATAAACAATTACTCATTTATAAATTATAGGGTTTTTTCACTCTCGTGTAAAGCATAGTAAAGATACTCTTGTTTTGGTAACAGTAGTTATTTTTTACTTTAGTACAAACTAAAGTATTTTACTTTAAACTAATTAGTATAAAACAGACCAAGGGATTTTTTCATGGAGATCCTTAAAATATGTTTCCTGAGTATAGCTACATTAATGTTTATATCTGATAAATTTATGCAACTTCACAGGCAGAATTATTCCTTTCTGTAGCATGGTTCAAAATGGTTTTCATGAAAATAATACCTATAGAGAGTGGTTTTAAAATATAATAATGTAAAAATGGTGTAGATGTCTTATTCACAATGACAATGGGAGAATGAACCAAAACCTGCAAGATAATATGGTAAACAAACAAATTCCTGTGATATGGACATAGAATACAAAGTTATCTTGAATTGTTTTACTTTTGTTTCTGCCTGTGAATGGGGTCGCTCTTCCCTTTTAATGCAACTTCTTAAAATTTCTGTTATGGTAAGTCAGGCAGACTATAAAAAATACTGAAAATCAGTTCCAAGAAGAATTAGCTCCCATTGTCACTGAAAATCCACCAATGGCATTTAATTCTAATTCCCATCCAGAGAACAGGAAAAAAAAAAAAAAAAGAGGGAAAAAAAGGGAAAAAAAGGAAAAAAAAAAAAAAAAGGAAAAAAGGATTTTCAAACATTTTNNNGGAAAAATGTATTTTCCAGCATTTCCAAGAGAAAGAGCTCTAAGTGCTCTTGCTTTCCATTTTCAGTCATTTAAACTACTGTCTTGGAACAATGGATCTTGCTATATTTTGAAAAGAAGTTAATTGAATTTGTATAAATGAAATTCCCTGACTTCAATAGTGCCTCAAGCTAGCTATGACAGGAAGACTTAGATCATGAGAATTGCAATCAAATTTCTAAATCAGTATTTCTAAATTTGATACCTTCTATTATTGCAAATATGTGGAGATATTAGAAAAAACTTAAAACCAAACTGAACTCCTTAGTATTTCCATCAAGCAATATTTTTTTCATTATTTTTGTTTGCACAGCAGTCATTTTTATTTGCCACTAGTGATTTCATTTTCCCTTCTGTGAATTAATAGGTAAAATATAAAGACAGGAGAAAATAGATAACTTTATTGCTTTAAACTTTACTGCAGCGTGGGAATTCATCAAAGTCCCATTTCCTCATGTATGGGTATTGTGTGTTTAACCTTATTGCTCACATTATAATTACACAAAGATCTTTTAGAATTGTTTCTTAAGTAGAGTATCACCTTTTCCTGTGATTTTTAACAGGAGGCTAAAGTGAGATCCTGAAGGAGAGATTTTTCTTTGGGCTCTGTCAGTCCAGAATTCTGTCCAAGAAATTTGTTTAGTGAGGAGGACAGGAAAAAATATGGGGGTCATTATTTTTGCAAAAATGTTGAAAGGGTTGGCAAACTGAAAAATTATGCATTAGGATGCTCCATGTATATTTGCATTTCAGTTTTGATAATTTTGGAAAATGTGTTTATATACATATATATAATGGAAGAAATTTCTTGATGAGTGTTTCCAATGCATTTGCTTTTATAATATAGTAGTAATGTAAACAGCTTATTTTTCTTCTGTGCTTATCTAAATTCTCAAGTATAGTTCTACCAAAGTCCATAGATTTCCTCTTGTCAGCATATCTGTCACTAAGCAGATTTGACAAATGACCTTCTCCATTCTCAACTTTTTCAGTTGTGAGACAAATCATACAGTATTTTGTACAAATGGAGTTGTAGTTAAATCATTTGTCTAATGTATTTTTCTCAGTAAGACCCAAACTTTTACTTATGAATAATGAAGAAAACAAAAACACACTTTTGCAGATTATTTAGAGGCAGATGTTTAAGTGAAAAATAGGGCAAACCTGCACCTCTTTTTCACAGTAAAGAAGAAAATACTTTTGAAATTCCAATTCACAAGTCTCTATTGACAATTTTCAGTGTTCACATTTTTTCTGTGAAATCACACATGGCACGCCTTATTTTTCTATTTCTATTTCTCAGCATTCAAAGTGATATAGATAAATTCTGATATATTTTCTCATGCTGCAAACCTCATGCTTATGTTTCAGGATTGGGCATAGGGAAAAAAAATAACAAAACACAATAAACACCATAGCTGGAATTCCTCCAAGTGAACTCCAATGCTCAAAAGTTCTTAAATGTTTGAATCTCAGCTAATCATCAGAGTTAATGGAAAGGAACAGGAACGTTTTCAACTGAATCATTTCTTCAATTTTTTTTACCTATTTTAGGATGAGATTAATCATTCTCCTGAAATTCACACATTTCTGCACACAGAATATAAAGGCTGTGTCAAATGGCTACTACTAAGACATCTAACTTTTGGACAAGTGAAAATCAGGCACGATGAGCTGCATCTATAATTGGTTAGAGTAGGAATTGTTTGGAACTTAGGAGCCAAAATGTGTTCAATTTTCAGTCTCCCTATGGGCCACTGTGGGAGAAAATGGCAAAATCTCTCCTTACAGTAAATTGATCAGATCACTAAAGAATGTTAAATTTAGCCTTTACAGAAAGGAAAAAAGGAAACATGAAGGATTGAGCCACTGACTTCTGTGAACTGTTAAAAAGGATTTGAGTTGAGTGTATCTTGCAATCACTGCAGCTTGCAGCAACAGAAATCTACATGAGGGAATTTATCCATCCTCAGTCATGTGCTACATAAACCAGAAAATGACATTTGATGCTGTTCCAGAGAAGTATCATCTCCAGCACGGTGGAGGTGTGTTGTACTTTTCTACTCAATTTGAACCCAGTGACTGGTCAAATTTAGTGTTGAACCCAAGGATTGGTCAGATTATATATAAATATAAAACTGTACATGTATATGTATAAACTGTATTGTCTCTGAATTTTAGACAATATTCCAAGATTTATGTGTTACTTTACACTGGGTTGAATTGCTGGTGGCATAAGTTGGCCATGACACTGGAGATAAAAATTTGCTCTTTAAGTACAGAGTGTTAATCTT
This sequence comes from Daphoenositta chrysoptera, assembly GCA_013397915.1. Lineage (NCBI taxonomy): Eukaryota > Metazoa > Chordata > Aves > Passeriformes > Daphoenositta > Daphoenositta chrysoptera. Next base: position 114,715 of record VZRO01001160.1, on the reverse strand, counting down.
GCTGGAAGAGTATCACACAATTGAAAATAAGCAAATGTATCTGTATGGTGTTCAGAAGCCAAGTTAGGAATTTCTCATGATACTGCAGACTCTTGTTCCATGTGGAGAGGCAGACCAGCACCCACAGGCATCTCTTGCAATGTTAAGTGGGCTTTCATGTTCTCTGTAGTGAGGTTGAGATGTTTCAAAAGAAAAGTTTTCATCTACTTGTTGAATGTCATTTCAGTCTAAGTCAAATTAAAACTGTGAGTGTGTCTCTCATGGCAAATGAAAAGTTTCATTTTTTTTCTTGCCCTTTTTTATCATTTGAATAATTTCTATAGCCAGTCTTCTGTTTGAAAAAAAAATCTGCACTTTTCATCTTCGTGAGCAATTCTGAGGTTTGTACATACCTCAGCTGCCAAAAGAGAAGAGCCTTAACTGACCTTTGGAAAAAGCAATAGGAAATCAGTTGCAAATTTAAACTCTTGAGTGTGAGAAAGCAATGGCTTATGGAAAATACCTAAGAAGAGAGGAAAAGCCTGGTCTGTGACAATCTACAGGAAGGAAAAGGCACCGTCTCCTCTGGAGGTCCAAGCTGCAGTGTGGGCAGGGCACAAGCACTCATTATGTGGAAAATGCCCTATTTTAACAAAATTAAATGATATCTGTCTTCTGTTTCTGTGTCTGTCTGTGTAAACAACTAGTAATGGTACAGGGGGAAACAACAACGACGTAATCCACACCAGTCTTGACAGAGAGGTTTTCCTTTTTGTTTTTTGGTCTGTATTGTATGCCCCAATTCTCTGCACGCTGTGTGGCACGCAGTTGTCTGTTTAAGGAGGACAGGCAACAGACATATGGGTTGTCAGTAATAAAATATTTTGTGGAGAGGATACAGCTGTTTCTAGTTTAATATCTGCCATCTGAAAATGTCTGTATCACACAGAAAAGGCAAAAGAGAGAAACATTATCTCTGGGAAGCATACCAACACTGTTTCTAGCAAATCATTTCTAAATCTAGACACGTGCTATAAACTGATAAACATCCTTTACTTTTTGTCCTGAACATACTTATTCTATTTCAATTTTTTCCAGCGGTCTGACTACTTGGTTTCATCCTTTATAACTAAACTTAGCACTGATTGACCCAAGAAATCAAAGAGATGCCTAAGGTACTCATGTGAAATATATATTTTGTATAATCTAATTCTACCTCTTTGGTATTTTCTAACCTTATGTCCTTCTCTTGAAGGGACTTATGGTACTTCAGATCTGGGATTTTCCCATCAGTAACTGATATATTATAAAGGACATCTGTCATTCTCTTGATCCTAACCACTGCTAGTGGCTGCCAGCCAGCCAGACATCAAAACCAGCAATTTTTCATTACCTCATTATTATCTCAGAACGCTGGAAGTCCTGCTCAAAGGCACGAATTTAAAAGATGTGAACAAAATCATATATGCAGCACTTCCCATTGCGGAATATTTTATGGCTGCCATATTTTCTGTTGTCCAGAATTAGGTAGGGCTGGGTCAGTTAAGGTCTTATACTCCCAAAACCTTCAGAGACCTGCCCTCAGCTGAGGACTGCGGAACAGTCTGTAAGATTTTTCAGCTCTAGAGGAAGAGTCAGGTGCCTGGGGGTGAAATGAAAGGAGCTGCAATTCTGATTTCAGACCTAGTCTAGAGATCAACAGGACAGACACTGGTTGAAAATCCACCCAGAGCAGCACCCTTGGCACTTCCTCGAGGAATTAGGGGCAATGTTGCTATCAAGTAATTGTTCAGACATCACCACAATCCCCCAGGATGCAGAAGACCTATTCTGTAAGGCTTGCTCAGCCATGGAGAGCACAAACCAATGCCCCCATGTTACAGGAATTCACTACGTTTTTGACTTGAAGGTACAATCTGAAGTGGAAAAGAAAATGCTCTCCCTGTGGAAATTGGATGGCTCTGTCCCTGGATGAAGGTGCTGACGGTGGGCATAACCCGCTGGGGGTAGGGTTGGTGGAGGAAAGGTGGTGCCAGCGGTACAGACACAAAATATCGAGTGCCCTCCTCACCTCCCATCCCTACAGCCGTGGCTTGGGCTCAGCCAACCTGGAATTCTGTGCACATGCTTGTGCTTGTGGCAGGGCTGTAAAAGCTAAACCATAGAGCCACAGAGTGGTTTGGGGAGGAAGGATCTCGAAGATCATTTATTTCCAAGCCCCCTGCCACGAGCAGGGATGTTACCTCCCAGATCAGGGTGCTCAAAGCCCCATCTGACCTGGCCTGGAGCATTCAGGGATGGGGCATTTACAGCTTCTTTGGGTAACCTGTTCCACTGCCTCACCAACCTCACAGTAAAGAATTTCTGCCTAATATCTGATCAAAATCTACTGTCTTTCACTGTAAAACCATTGTCCCTTGTCCTAGCACCTTGTGAAAAGTCCCTGTCCTTTACTTCTCCTTCACCTGTGAAACCCACTGTTCTAAAATGAGGTGAAAACTACAGGTCCGGGTGAGCTGTGGAAATGCCTAAAACAGAAGGAAGGCACCTCTGAGCAGGGATTTTTCTGAGATGAGAGAAGAGGTCTTATCTTGTTATTGCCTCCCCAGACCTGGCCTCTAAGACTCTCCGCCAGCTACTTAAATTTCTTTATCAGCAAACATCTTTAAGAATGTTATTGTTTAAAAATCATTTTGAAAATCTGCCACATTTTGCTTGGCCTTTTACAATACCATATTATTTTTCCTTTTTTTTTTTTTTCATCTTTAAATAGTTTCCTTAACAGAATTTGGATGTCATGGCACAAGATACCAGCAGTTTGCTGCATTCTAATCAAACTTATTGTGCTGCCTTTACAGTTGGCTGGTAAAATTAAACCACCCCCTGCCTTCCCTAACATAATCACAGAGGTGTTGCTATAAAAATGCCTGGACTGATGGAGCTGATTTAAGTACATTGGAGTTACATCAGCTATATAAATATATATATTTATATATATATACTGGTGTCAAACTGCACCTACACAGATGTGTAACTCTTCCAGTGGAAGCTCACAGGAGATACTGATTCAGTATGTGCTGAATGCTATAAATAGATAACACCCAGTTTGTGCACAGCCCTCAGTGAATAGAGGAGGGCCCACACAGTATCTGAAAGCAGTAGGATTCAATATCTGTGTGTCTATTTGAATTTCCCTCCCTTGGGTAAATGCCAGTTTTGAAAATTAACAAAGGAAATGCTTTGGTTTTACATGTTGAACTCTGAAAGCCTGTGTATTTCATATCTGCTTGGGGAGTATAATATTCATCAGAAAATGAACGCAGATTTCTCTTTTAAGGCTAAATGATACTGGTGATGGATATTTTACTGGAAAGAGACATATATAACACCAGTGACCTGAATATGCAACACAGGGTCAATAAATTTTCTTTGTCAAAGATAAAATATTAGTTTTAATTCTAACGGGACATACTGAAATGCAGTTCATAATATTTAATTATTTGAGATTTTGTCAAGTGGGTGACAAACTCCTCTCCTTGCACTGCCAGTCAAATTCTCTGTTCCCATAAGGCTCTCATAGATTGAGAGGCTTTAAAATTTGTGTGCTGCATCTTTTGTTCTGAGCTCAGAGCTGATGCAGCTGCCAATAACTTATATTTGTCTCTAGTACATATTTTGGAAAAAGGTAGACTAGGCAGGTCTTGCTGAGCTTGACCAATCTCTCCTGTTCTCAAGCTGGAGATCATTTCTCCCTCTGCAGGGCCCACGCTGGTGCTGGCAGGGACCAGACACGAAATAAGGACACTGGTATTATTTGTCCTCATTTTTCTAACCTGCCCAATTTTACTGTTTCTTTAGTGAAGAACGTGATCCAGCAGCTGTTTAGGAGGTGGAAGAAAACAGCACCACAGGAATGGTGAAAAGCTGTTCACAAATGAAAGGGAGGAGGAATAGTGGAAGTGAGAAGAAAGGTTATTTCTCTAGAAAACACAGCATAGAAGGACACCTTTGCTTATCCAAGTGTTTTCCTGAGGAGGAAAATGGGAAAATTGAGCTGTTCTCTTCCTTAACTGCTCCTCAGGTCAATTACTGCTGCTGTGAAAGGAATGTGCATTTAACACAGGGTAGCACTTCTGTTGTATTTAGAGAACAGGGATACTATAGGCTAACAGAAATTCATATTTTTTGAATATTCTTTGATTGCATCAAACCCAGTGGGAGGATGTACCACATGAAAATTTAGACACGGAGGCAAAGTTATTGATCTATTGCTTTTTTTAAAATCTGATCTATTCCAGGTTGTGTCTCTGAGTTTGTTTACTCCATTTTCAAGCACTTTCTAGCTGTTATGTCAGAAACAGTGACCTATATTGTTATTTTATCCTAGATTTTATACTTTCCTTTTTATTATATTTAAACCACTGCGTATAATGTAAATTTTATTGATAAAAGTTTAATAGTGATGTTTTAAAAGCCTTCAGCTTTACATAACTGATTACTATGTTGTGATAAAAATAAAATACGAACACAAGAGGCGCAGTGGAAGATATTGCCATACTTCTAATGTGCCCCAAGTAATGAAATAACTGAAAACAAAAAGGACATAGATAAGCATGAGAATGCAATAGTAATTCCTTTTGAGATAGCAGTGAAAAGTCATCGAGAAAGTGAATAATTATGGATTTGATGGATATTTGAATGGTGGCCACAGAACAGTAAAGGTATTGGAGAGGGGGTTTATTTCCTATTAAACAGGTGCCTATCTGGACTCTTTTGCTTGTGTTTTTCATTTCAATCCTATTAAAACATTTCATCTTGACTTTGATTTTTCTTCAAATTATATTGATTTTGCATAATCTAATATAAATCATGATTTGTGTTCATTATTGAGTAAAGACTTATCTGTATTGATGTGTGCTAGACTGACCACTATTAAATAAATTCTGCAGATACATAGATAACTGTTTTTGTTTAAGAATGCTAACTTCCTTTTATTCAAATGTTAAATATTTGGACGTAATTGTAGTTCAAAATAAATAGACACTTTAAAATGTCCTAATTTTCATTTGGAAGAAGACTTTTGTTTTTCTACTGAGCATTAAATAAATTATCAAATGAAAAGGATGGGAAAATAACTAAACTTTTCTTACAGCTTTGAGATTTCACTGTGTTACAAGTCTTGTGCAGGAACAAATTAACACGTTTTCATACTATTAAAAATAATCTTGTAATTTAAATACACCCAGTTAAACTTATGGAGGTCAGTAAATTTGGACACTTCTTTAGCACTTTGTTATTGCAGTTATAATGTTCTTGTTACATAGGACTATTTCATTTTACATGAATTCTAGAATGTAATAAACATCCTGAAAAAGAATATCATAAGTCAAGTAATTAGGTGGAAATTTAAGTCAGCACTTACAGAAACAGAGGAATTTCTCTGATTCTCATCTGACATCCTCTCCAATTTCATGTTCATTGTCCAAAGTACAGCTACAACCATTCACTTAAAAATACAATTTCTTTTATATTGACAACATGATTCTTACCCTAATGTTATTCTCAGAAACATCTGAGTCATCTTAACAGGAACTATTTTAAAAGTGTACCAGAAACAGGGATCCAACTATTTCTAACAGTTACCAGCAAAGCTGCATAATTATACCAAGTGAACGACATTATTTGCTGTTTTCCCTTTCTGCTGTTTCCCACAAGAGCCACACATTTTTGCATCAATCAAGTATATTTAGGGGAAAAAAAATGTGTCATTCCCACTGCTGTGTTCCTCCTCTACACCCTGCAGCTGATAATCTTTCCAGGCACTCTTCTCCAAAATACCATATCAAGTGACTAACACAGGATGAGTCTGATAATTTATCGTTCATCACTGCTCTAGAGATTGCTGGGACTGACTCCTGGCCATGCCTGTGCTTGTAGGAGCTGGGTGAGGTTTTTTAGAGCTCTCCACGTTTCCTCATTCCCACTCCGTGGCAGCTCTGGTCTCACTCTCACTTTTATCCTCACTTATGTCTTTCACAGCAAAGGGATACGAGGACACAGGCAAAGATAACTAAATTTAAACCCTTGCCGTGGGTCGCCCATGGGGGGATTTCCAGAAGAGTTGTTTTTCCTCTTTCTCCCCTTAAAAATTTCAGCAAGTTTTGTAACTGTTTGATCCCTTACCCTCTCGGTGACAAAACAATTATATTCCACCTCGAGTAGTTTTAAACCATCCAATTTGCACAAAAGAGAAGTACTGGGTAGAAGTGGGAGAGGATTGCTCTCAGAGTAACTCGTTCTAGTGCCAGGAAGGCTGCATAATAAACATATTGCAAATTGATTAACTACAGAATGATCCACATAAATATCCGCCACTAGTTTGAAAATTAAATATCCTTGACCATTGATCTGCCAACAGTAGTTTAGATCTAAAATGTTCTGTTAGGAATTGCATGACTTAATTTCTATGATTTGTGTATTCTTATTTATTTACACACTGTAGCAATTTATCATAGAAAAACCATATGGCAGCCATAAACTTGAGCAGATTATGTTCAAGAATTTTCAACTCCAAACTGAAGCAAAGTAAATTTCTATTTCATGCAGATGTATTCTCCACGTTATTAAATTGCTTTCTAGGAAATGCATGTTGGATCTTCCACAAAATGTATGTTTTTTCCTCTCATTAGATGTATTGGCAAACTAAACAGACATTTTTTTATGCTGCTGTTGAATAATGTTTTTTCACTTCTCTCTATAAAGTTCTATTCACAACTGAGATAAAGCATAACACCTCAGCCTTCCTCAAACAATGTGTTTGGGTTTTATGTATTTGCTTTGAGTATGCAGTTTCTCTTGAGCTATAGCACACTAACAGCTGCTGATAAAATTCTATCTATGGAAAAGTAAATATATCCTTTTCCTTATCCCCTTGTATTTTTATTAATTTAGCTAATTTGATTTTATACTGGCGTGTCTAATGTTGTTACCTTTGCAAAACAACTGTAGAAATTCCATAGACTCTTCCCACACTCTTTCAAAATTCATTTTATCTTCTAGCCACCAAGTAACCTTTTTCATATGAGCCTGTTCTTACAAGGTCTGCCAAAACTCTTACCACAGATAATTCTTTTATATTTTTTCAGGTCCTGACTATCATCCTTTTAGCTGTAATTAAGCTTGTATATACCCATTTTGATGATGCTTTAGGGATGCCTTTAATTCCCGAAATGTCAGACCAAATGCAAACAGAAGGTTCTGAGCATATTTTGCTTCCAATAATTTGACATTATGGACTCAAATAATTTACTTTTTCATTCTGAGAAGATGGTTATGGCCTCTGCTAGAAGTTAAGGATGTGAGCTCTTTAATGTTTTCTCTAGCATATGTACTTTCTTTTCCAGTTTGAGAAGAAAATTCCATGGCAACTTCCAGGTGTCAATAACTCTCTGGAGGAGAAACTATACTGGTAGAACAATGGCATGAAATTTATGCTGGATTATCTCCATGAATGACATTAGGTTTGGATGGATAGTTTAAACTTAGAGATTTAATGGATAATTTATTTATTTTTTACTTTATTTTACAACAGTTTTGTTATAAAGGAAAGGGAGAATGTCTTTCACAGAACTTTCAATGGCCCAGGAGGAAAAATCTGAGTTATATTTACTTTATATAGAAAGGAAATTAGGAATAATGTACCTTCTCCTGTGAAAAAGCCCTTAGTATTTTTAACGAGCACAAAGAATGTAGTTTATAAAAGATTATAAACTCAGTGCAATATGCCACATACGAAACTGTATTGGGTATACTGAAAGATACTACTGCTAATACATTCATATTAATAATTACTAAATAAGCACTAAACTAGGAGAAATACACTGATATGGCACAGTGCATAAACTTTGCCCAGGATTGATCTGACTTCAGTGTCTTCCATGGAGATACAGTAAATTTATTTAAGAGGCCACTACAATGATGAATCTCACCAGCACATCTCTAAACCAGATCGTTCACTCAGTCACACACCCCAGCTGAATCTTACCTGTTTTACCAGTGCTCGAACTTGCAGTAACTTCATCTGTTCTCCAACTTCCCAGAACCAAAATAACTATTTGGGAAAGCTTAGGAAAACAACAAAGAATGTAGAAATAAAGAATGATCAGGGAAAACTTCTTGATTAGGAAGCTGTGAAGGACAATGAATTATGGAATTGGCCATCAAGAAGGAGATAAATCTGATTTAAATCTTTTACTAGACAAAATACTGAGCATGTGCTGAAAAGTTCCAGCCTTACTAGGAAGGGGTCTCTAATTTACCTCTAACTGCTGTGTACCCGAGCAAGAATAAATGACAGTGAGCTGCCAAGCAGTTAACACAGATAAGGTTTTAAATTTCAAGAGAATCAACAGCCCTCAAAACTTAGTTCTTGTATTGCAATGTAATTTCTGGTTATGTAAGATGGAACAAATGTCTCTGTCTTCCTTACAAACTGCAAAAGTTACTGACTGGAAGGTTCAATAAATTATTATATTATAAACTTCCTCTTTGAGTCCAGCTTGCCTAAACGTTACACTGCTGAAATGAAACCCTGAATTCTACGCTGAAAAAAACCAAATTCCTTATCCACCCAACTTAAAAAACCATTTCAATATCCAGGTGAAGCACAATCCAAGTGGTCTACAGTACTTGGAGAAGAATTTTCTCATCAAATCTTGCAAACAAACATTGCAAGTACAAGTGTCATGAAAGTCTGTGCATGCAATAAGGCTTTTGTGGAAAGTATGGGAATATCTGAATGTGTGTTTAATGATAATTTATAAATTAATAGGGATGTTAATACTATGTATTTCATATGCTGATATCTCCACATGTACTAGCAGTCGTGGCAAACACAAATTACAATTTTCTCAGCCCAAAAGGAGCGGGGAGCTGAAGATTTTCTCACGGCAGCCAGTGGGAATGCTCTGTGTGTTCTGAAGAACAGAAAGGCTGTAGGACTGCAGAATGTGTTGGTACACAACCTAAAAATAAAGGGCACTACTTTTTCTGGACTAATTACAAGATGTACTCATCAGATGCACTGAAAATCAGAAATTTAGAGAGAGGAACAGTAAAAAAGTTACAGATGTGGGATTTGAAGCACAAGGATAGAATAGCACCCTCAGAGAAACCACTCTGTCTGCACTTAAGCAATTTGTCAGCCAGGATTGTGGGGGTTTCTGACCTCATAGATGTCAACATTAGGGGAAGAAAAGAAAGAAGCTGACAAAAAGGATATTTTACATCTGTAAGGTGATGTATCATTATATCTAAGTTAATTAAAAGTTCTGTTGGAAGAAAGATATGCTTAGAAAGATTTTGGCATTGAATATGATGATGTTTCTTCACTGACAAAAGGAACTTAGCGTTGTATGATGTACTGTGCTCAGAAATGTATTTGTGGGCAAAATAAAATGTGAAATTAAATTTTTCTTTCAATAATTCACTCAAGCAAATAAAGATGCCAAGTTATGAAAAGGCATGTATGTCTTTTTCTCTCGGCATTAAATGAATGGCTTCTGTAAATGGAAAAAAGTGCTTAGCTTTGAAAATGCAGGGTCTGATTCACAGAAGCCTTTCATGTCATTTGTGTAAGTGTATTTAGTCTGCTGAGAAAGTTACTGGAAGTGATTGTGGTCACAGCCCTGCCGCTCATGCACTGATTTCTAGGACTGCATTCAAAAGAGCAGACACAGCCTCTCTCTTTATTCCATCCAGGGCCAGATGGAATTTGCTGCTCCTTTCAGAGCAGTGCAGGTCTCTGCTCACTCCTCTGGAATTTGCTCCTCCTTTCAGAGCAGTGCAGGTCTCTGCTCACTCCTCTGGAATTTGCTCCTCCTTTCAGAGCAGTGCAGGTCTCTGCTCACTCCTCTGGAATTTGCTCCTCGTTCCAGAGCACTGCAGGTCTCTGCTCAATTCTCTGGAATTTGCTCCTCCTTCCAGAGCAGTGCAGGTCTCTGCTCAATCCTCTGTCCTCTCTGCTTCCCTGGTGGAACATCTGAGTCTCACTGGGGTCTTTGCTAACCAATCTTCAGCCAACCAAATGAAATTCTGTGCCCACAGCTCTTCTAGGGACTGGGATTCAGCCCTGTATCATCACACCTGCAATATTCCTCGAGATGAAGCTGCAGACTGTCAGATCCAGATGTGGGTGCACTCAAGTTGCATAAATTATTCTCTCTCCCTAAAGGAAAAGAATTATGGTTTATCTTACCTGGAATTTCTGTTTCAGAGCTGTGCCTCATTACAAAACTCGGAAACTTCATGGATTTCAGCTAAACATGGACTTGTAAATGCACTTCTACATTTTATTTCAAAGGAGCCAGGCTGGACTCAGAACCAGGCCTAGGTAAATTGAGTTTACAAGTGCCTGTGCCATTTCTGAATCAGCACAGCTGGAAGGAGCTGCAGTTTAGGGGTTATTTGTAAAGGGCAAGCTTGTTTCCAAACACATGTAAGGAATGAGCAATTGTTATTTGATGAGAGGTGGCTGGTAGACTTATAATTGTTTTCTGACTGGCATAGTGGTAAATGGAATTTTTACTGTAAGTATAAATCTTGCCTTGTCTTGGATGGAAGTATTTTATATTCAGTTACAGTAGTTCTAGGAAAACACAAGCTTGGTATTTTGTTTTGACTTGGTAGCAATATTGTAACGACCTGATTTTTGCTTGAAGTACTAAAAATTACACAGGGAAGTAGCAAATCAAGTAATTAATTCTGTCCTCTTTTATTTATCTATTTATCTATTTATTTGGATCTCTTTTTTTCTTAATACTGAACCTGGATCTCAGCCATAATGGCTATTTCGATATTAGCTAAGAAGTGTTGAGGAACATTTCTAGGAACTGAAACTTGGACATCAACACTATCAAATTTTTAGAAAAGTCCTTGAAAGTTTTTTGGTCTATAAAACTATAATTCTGAAATAATTACCCATTTATTTTCAGATTTAACAGAGAATATTCAATAGAAAAGGTTTTGAGGGTGTTTTTTTAAGTCTGAAAGTTTATTAGGAAGGATGTAGGTGCTTGGCAAATACTGGTCTCAATGACAGTGAATAGTCTCAAGCAGTTTGCTAGCACAGGAACTGGCCAAATTAGCTAAAAATACAGTGTAATTACTCTTTTACTACCAATAATTATTTGTTTTCTTGCAGTTTTAGAGTAATTGCCTTTTAAAATTTATGTTACAGCATGCTAAAAACAGTGACAATCATGAGGCCTGTTATTCTGTTTGCATTCTTCTGTATTTTAGACCTTTATGCAATTTTAAAGTTTGTTGACAGAAACCAACCATATATGTTAAGACAGAGACTCATCACCTCCTACAGAGTAGCATAATATAATTTCCATTATTGATTTCTATTACTTTTGTTATATTTGAAATTATTTAAGTTCAGTAGACACTGTGTCTTTCAAAAATTTCCTGTCATGTCAGCACACTTATGGAACATTACACTAAATATTACATTGTTTCCTAAGACTACCTGCTCCTCCTACTAACACCTTTGGGCCAGATATTTCCTACAGGGCCTTTCAGAAATTCAACTAAATTACATTTAAGAATTCTTTTTCCATCATTGTTTCAATTCTTTTGAATAAAATGGGGTTTAAGAAGTGCAATTCCCATTTACAGAAGCTTTGCTGATTTCTATTGTATTTATGCTCATTTGTTTTACAAGTCTCTTTAAATGTGTTTTCAGCTAATTTACCTAATATTAAAGTCATGTTCACTGGTCTACAATTTTTAGATTCACCTCTAACACATCATTTAAGATGCCTACAATACTGGCTACCCTCCAGTCTACTTCCACAATAGTGGAGATTAATGAAAAACTCTATTTTTTGTTTGCAATTCAGTCACTTTGATAGGGATTTTCAGAGGTCGCTAATGCAGTTAGGTTCCAAAATCCCATTAACATTTAGTGAAAAATGTGCATTGTACTCCCAGAGCTCTGGAAAACTCTTAATTTTCAGCCATGAGTGCTCCTCAGTGAATGCTGTTTCATCCCAGTCACACAGTGAGATTAATTCACAGTTTAGTATAACACCTCCCTTTTTAATTCAGCATCACTTTGGCTCCACCAGTAGTGCAGCTTAATGCAGAAACCATTCACTCCTTTTTACATAAAGTGCTAATAATAGTCCTGTCAGTTTGGCCATATCTTGGAGTGTTTACTAGTTCAGCAAATTATTACTAGATAGACCAGTGTATTTTTTTTTTTCTTCTAATTTGCATCCAGTTTGTTTTGGTGGGAGAAAGCAGCATCAGGAATTTTTGACTTTTGATAAGGAATAAAGAACAATTTTTCCTGAATGATAGGGAAGATACTGGTTTTCTGACAGAATCCTTCTTGGAAAGAACTGACTGAATTCAAACGAAAAATATTTGGTCTCTAAATGTTTAACATGGAATATTTGAAAAAAAATTCTCAGAGACTTCAGAGCATCTGTAAATATATGTTCTTGGCCAAAATTTGTGGGTTTAATATCTTCGTGTTCTTGTTTAATGCTGCAGTCAGAAGTGACCCTGCAGACTCTGGCTTCAGCACAAACAGGGAAAAAAACCCTCAAGGAAATAACTTCCTGGGATTCTTACTATAGTGTGACTGGAAGGAACTACAACTACTGTAATTGCTTGTCTTTCACAGGAAAATTCTGGACAGCATTTATAAATATTACATGTTAGAAAACAAAAATCCACTGAAATTAAGAGAATTATTTAATATTGTCGAATTTAATAGAAGCTGGACTGGCACCAAATCGAGCTGGAGAACACACAAGATCAAAAGTGTGCCTTCTTGAGGATGAGAGGCTTGTGGAGTTGTTGTTTTTTTTTTTTAAATTTGCCCATTTGTTTGACTCAAGAACATTTCCATATGGTAAAATTGGATTGGAAACACCAAGGGACAGTAGTGATCGATTTGAAGCGATTTGAGAATTAATATAAAACACTTGTTCATCTTAATTTGTTTTACAAATCTTGACACAAAACTGTGATCTAGCATATCGCCATTATGTAAAGTATTATAACTGCTTTTTTCAAGATCCTTGTAATTTCTAACAGCAGAATATCTAAATTCTACAGAACACCTTTTATTAAAGTAAATGAGGCTTCTAATAGAGTGTTATGGATTTAGAGATGTGAGATGCAGAAGGAGTCTTTGTTTCCTAATTTTTTAATTTATATTTGTTCTGCTCCAACAGGAGCACATTTTAATTTTATGCTAAAGAAAAGAGATACTAAAACCCAACAACTGTGTGCATTCATTACTGCTGCAATGAAGGCTTAAGTAGGGACAAAGCAGTAAAATGAAATTGAATGTTAAAATGGTATTTCTCTGCATCAGCTTCCCAGTTTCCATTTTAAATATTGGTTACAGAAGCCAAAGCAAATATACATCTGTTTTGCATTGCAAACTGACTTGACACATTGAACAGAGTATTTAATCTGTTTTGGACACACAGAATGCAAATCATGATAACACCTAAGTGCTGTTGCAAAGCCTAAGAGTACTGAACATTTGCACTAGGATGTTTTACCTGCTGCATATTGAATTTGGGTTGCAATGCTATTCCAGTGAGTAGCAGATTTTGTCACATTCAAAAGCTTCAGCCCTGTGATTGCTGCGTCCCACACCTACACAGCCCTTTAAGTCTGTAATTGCACATGCAAGTGCATTATTAATGGCAAATATTATTTCCCTGGTTTGGACATGCAAATAGCACATCACCGTGCTAGGGGCTCAGTTCCATCCACCATACCAGCAAAGGTCATTAACTTTTATTCTTTTGCATATTCCTCTTCCAGAGGAAGTGATCAGACAAAATGTAAAGATTTATATCATTTTTCTCCTCTCTTTCTTAGTCTGCAGGCCTGCAAAACCAGAGAAATCCAGAGATTATCTAGCAGACACAAGGAAGTATCATTTTGAAAGATACCAAATTTTCTCTCCAGCTAACAATATTTGTAGAAGTTTTTTTACTATTTTCCTCTAGAGATTTTCCTTCCTTCCTTCCTTCCTTTCCTTCCTTCCTTCCTTCCTTTCCTTCCTTCCTTCCTTCCTTTCCTTCCTTCCTTCCTTCCTTTCCTTCCTTCCTTCCTTCCTTTCCTTCCTTCCTTCCTTCCTTTCCTTCCTTCCTTCCTTCCTTTCCTTCCTTCCTTCCTTCCTTTCCTTCCTTCCTTCCTTCCTTTCCTTCCTTCCTTCCTTCCTTTCCTTCCTTCCTTCCTTCCTTTCCTTCCTTCCTTCCTTCCTTTCCTTCCTTCCTTCCTTCCTTTCCTTCCTTCCTTCCTTCCTTTCCTTCCTTCCTTCGTTCCTTCCTTTTTTCTTTCTTTCCTTCCTTCCTTTTTTCCTTCCTTCATTTTTTCCTTCCTTCCTCCCTCCCCTCCTTCCTTCCTTCCTCTCTTCATCTTACTGGAGAAATGCAAGATCAGTTCAGAGTTGCTCTCCTTTGAGAATCTTCTAAAGAAATAATTCTTCTAGCACAGTTGAGAACAAACTGCTGCTGAAATCTTTTTATCATTTGGATTTGGACACATTTTGGATTTGTTTCTTGCCACTTTCTGCTTATGCAATTTAGGAACATAAAAACAAAAGGGACTCTCTGGGTTGGCGAGTCCAGACATCCTGCTGGTAAACAAACAATCTCAGCAATACTATTCATCTTATGCTACTTAGCTCTGTTTTTTCTCTCTGATACCTCTTTTTCATTTTTCCTATCAGGCTCACAGTAAAATAAGCATCTCCTTCCATTTTTTTATGTTGCTTCCTCTTTCCTCCACTGCATTAAATGCTTTGGAATCCGTTTCTGCTATTTTACTGCCTCTTTTTCCTTCTCTTCCAAATCCTATTCTAATATAACCAACCCTGTGAGGTAATTAAAAATTTCTCTATTGTAGAGTCCTGAGAAACTATTGGCTTAGGTGGTTCATCTTAAGTTTTATTCCCTATTATATATTTTTGCCTGGCTCTTATTAAATAGCAATGACAGGTAAAAGGCTAATTCTAAAGGCAGATTTTTGCCTTGGCAGTTGACCTTTAAAAATATTACTTTAAATATTGAAAAATTGAATTTTTTTTTTTTTTTGAAAAATTGAATATGGAAAATTGAAAGGGTAAGTTTCTGTGAGTATCTCTGTGAAGTCAGAGGAGGTGTAATCCGCTGACAGAGATCGGGCTGGAGTCAGAATTGAGGGGAGGTCTCTCTTTTTCCTTCCATCACCGTGAGTACAAATAAATGGAAGAGGGAAACTGTGAGCTGAGATTGCAGCTGCTGGTGAGTGACTGGATCCCTGACAAAGCCCTGGCTCACAGTGGAGCTGACTGAGCAGGATGGGGATGTGACATGGGAAACCAGGAGACAGGAAATGTAACAAATGACAAACAGAGACATTTCAAAGGCACCTGAAGAGCTGGCTTTTGGGAAAAGAGTCGTGTGAGGGTGACAGCACATACAAGGTTGAGATCACTTAGGTTACAGTGTCAGAAAAAGCAATAGATGCAGCAAAAGTGGGATCGATTGGAGGAAAAGTTTTGTTTATTTAGGAGAAGACTGGGGTGAAGAAAAGACAGCAAAGAGGTCAAGAAACAGGAGGAGGGGTAACAAGGAAAGTGAATAATTGATCAGTGCTTTAAGGGTACATAAGAGCAGGCTCCAGCTTGATTATTACAATCTAATCAGGACAGTAAACCCCTCTGTTCTGACAACACCACAGGGGCCAGACCTCCTTTGGAAGCTCCTTTAGTGGTGAGGGTTTCCCTGGCTGGGAGGAAATCAGGGAAGGTGTGAAGCACCCTGGCATCACCATGTGGTTCCCATTCTGGGCCTGGGAGCATGGAACCATTCCTTCCCTTCCAAAGAGCAAAATTAAGTGATTTACTTCACAAAATTAAGTGATTTGCTTCACAAAATTAAGTGCTTTACTTCACAGCTCTGTTATAAACATCCTATATGACCTTTAATATACTCCTATCTGGGCTGCTCTCTTTCTCATGCTTTTTCTGCTTTGTTTCAGTCAGCAGCACTTCAGTGCATGAATTCATCTCTAAGTGTACAGTCATATTGGTTATTTATCAGCAGTGCCTTACCAAACTCAGCTGGGTTTATTTGACATCTATATTGATATGTTAGATCCTCACTTAGGTCTGCAAATCTCTGCCACTCCAGATCTTGATCTCAGGTCACCTTCTCAACATCATTGTTTTAGAAAAATTATCTTCAACAAAACAGGAAAAGAAAAAGCTATGATTAGGAATTATTCAGTAGCTCAATATTTGGGTTGCTATCACATTTTTCTTGAAGGCCCTTAATAAAAATGTTGTTTTTCTGACTTTGGAAATCATGACTTTAGAAAATCATGGCTAAGAAAGGTGTTTCAAGTTAGTCACCCAAAGTGGAGGTATTTAATCATTAGTTACTTTGTTCTATAATTCAGCTCAGTTTCTTAAACAGTACACAAGGAAGAATTGAAATGGTCTAATCCACTCCATTGGTCTCAGCTATATTCTCTTTAAAGTGCAAACAACATTAAAAAATAATTGAGCGTATACTTGTAACTAGCATAAAAAGTTATGACCACGATTCTGAATGCTAAACGGAGTTAATTTATTGAGGAGGCCTCATGATATTTTTTTTATTCCCACTGACTATTTTTGAGCTAATTGACCTTGGTCTAGAATTGAAATCACAAATTAATTTATGCTTTAAAATTCAGTTTTTTTAGTGGAATGAAAAGAACCATTCCAGTGTCTCAGTCACCAGAAGAGAGTAAATTTGGATACT
Organism: Daphoenositta chrysoptera; assembly: GCA_013397915.1. Lineage (NCBI taxonomy): Eukaryota > Metazoa > Chordata > Aves > Passeriformes > Daphoenositta > Daphoenositta chrysoptera. The sequence continues at coordinate 97,910 of VZRO01001160.1, read as the reverse complement.
GGTGGTATCATTTGATCTCTACAGATATCTGTCTTATTTAGATTAGCTTTTCAGAGGTAATGAAGAAGATCATTAAAATTGTCTGATCTTCTCCATAAGCTTTTTATGGCTCTGATTAAGTTACTTGGGAACATTATGCTATGCTTGAGGGGGTAAATTGACTCATTTTTGCAATAGTCTTATTAATTAAGTCTGCTAGAAATCTTGGAGTCCTTTACTATATCCAGATTGTTTGTAAATACTTTAATTTATTTGAATGTGTATATGTTTTCAATGTAAACTTTGTTTCCTTTTCCTTCTTTAATCCTAAAATAGACTTTGCTTCTAGGAAATAAAAAGCAAAAATTAAAAGCCCAGATTTCTGGTTCAATAAATTGTTTGGATAAGTTTATGCAAACTACCCTTCTTCAGCTGGTTAAATTTGGAAAACTAATTTGAAACATCTTGGAGGAAATCTGTGGATATTTCCTCTTCGTGGAAAGTCAGATTCAGAAATCTTTAAGCTTAGGTATTTTAACTACTTTTTGACATATTTGATACATGTACATTTGCAAATTGTCACATAGAAAATGAAAGCTTAAAGCTGAAGTGTCTCCAATATATATTATTTTAACTTTTTTGTCCAAAATTCCACTTAAACTGAAAACTTTTAGCAGATAGACTAACTTCAGAATTAATTAAGTTTCTCACTAAACTGAAAGAGAAACTCAGCACAGATTTATTCAAAGTCTGTGGGTCTGTGTGCTTGTTTAGGTTAAGGAAAGGCAAAATTCAAGTCTCTGATTTTGTCTGGAAATCTGCATTGTAGTCCTGAACACTTGCTCCTGGTTTATCTGTGAAGAAGAAAACCATTATGAATATTTTCCATTTGAAGTTTTTGTATATGTAAGTAATTATTATAGTGGGATCCTTACTAACTCTCACAGATCATTGTGCTTTTGGGCAATGGACAAGGTTTTTTGATGATTAGGGCAAAACTTTGGGGTTTTTTAAGTGTGGGGGAAATTTTTTCTTAACCTGAAAAAATTCATAGCTTGTAAAAGCTATATTGTATTCAATTCTAATGATAATATGTTAACATTTATAATAAAACAGAATAATATCCTGTGGGTGAAATTATTTTTAAATTATTTTCCTCCATGCTAAATTAGGAACTATTTGGGGAAAAGTGAGTGAAATTTATTAATGGAAAATTGCACTTAAAAATAATGATGAATGTTCCATATAAAATAAAGATAACCAAACAAGGAAAAATACATAGTTAGATGTGAGACTGTCTTGATAGAACAATATTCAAAAATGTATTTATGTAGTAAATAATTATATAAGTGATAGATACACTCTTAAAATAAAATTTATGTGATTCCATTCCTATGGAATGTTTGTGTCTTACAGTGCAGTAGCACACACTTGAGCAGAAGTCTCAGTCATTTGGAGAGCCAGTCATATGAAGAAAAGTCTCCTTTTCTTAAGGGAATGAACATTTTCACATCTCCTTGAGTGCTGCTTAAGTGATTGCTGTTCTCATTTAGTTATGTTGAAATAAATTATAGGAGATGTTATTCCTATCCCAAATATAATGTTCGTTATAAGTACAAAAAAAAAAAGGCACTCCACTACTTATTTTATTTTCCTACTCTCAAGATTTCCATGGATAGTAATGCACAGAAAAAAAAAAGAAAAGAGAGATTGGTTGTGATATGTAGAGTCCAAAACTAACACAATGAGCAAAATCCATGTATTTACAATGTTACTCACACTAAAAAAACCCAAAACTTAAACTGTAATTTCAACAGCACAGGCAAACCAAACATGAGATATGTACTCTATTAACACCTCTAAGTTTTCTGTGGTAGTAGGGTTAAAAGGAAGCTAACATTTGCTCTCTGTCAGATTTTGTTTCTTCCCTGAATGGTGGTGGGGGTGTTTGTCATTTTGGCTTTTGTGACCATCCTTCACCCTGTAAGTGAGATTTATAAATCTTAGAATGAATTTTAAATCAGCACTGACATCTATTAAGTCTTCTTATTTAAAAAATGACCTGGCAGTTAGAGGTATAGTAACAAGAAAAATAAATTAGTTTTACTCTCAGGACTACCAACAGACCTTCAGAAAGACTTCTGTTTTCAATTCAAGGTTACTTGTACAAAACCTCATATCCTTCCCAAATGTGAGGCCCCTGGTGTTTCATCCATGACTGCCCCATATTCTGCTCTGGCAAGAAAAAGCCTCTCACAGATTTCCATTAATGCCAGAAATGTTTATAAGCAAGCTTTGACCAGACAAAGTCTAAACAGTCAAAGGAAAGTTGAAAAAAATATCCTCTAAAATGTAAGCTCCTGTTCAGGCATTGCTGGAAACACCCCAGGAGGGTAAAAAGAAATTACAGGAAAGACCTGCCCACCCTAAAGCATGTCACAGTAAAATCAGTTTTGATGTACAAGGGGAATGAGTAAAGGGGAAAATCATTGTGAAATTTTTGTGAATAGATGATGATTTTCTTGAATACAGACCACTTGAGAGAATTCTAGCATCAATGCAGGTTATTTAAGTAAATCATGTTGCTGACAACATTTTCTATGGGTTGACTTCAGAACTAATGAACAATCTGTAAAAGAGTAAATCAGTTCAATTGTTATCTAATGCAAGGCAATACAGTGGATATATTAAAAGACAAAATCTCCTCCCTTTACTATGCCACAATGCCAGAACTTTGCAACAACATTTTTATGGTAATTTCAGTAGTTTTACTGTACATCAGAGATTTCACTTACTGAATAAATGAGTGTCTCTAAAAGTACAATTTATTTACGAAAAAAAAAAAGAAAATTAGCAGTATTTGAACTTATGCACCATCTTATAACACCTGAATGATTTGTGGTGAAGCAAGAAGGATTGAACAGATAATCAGTAAATAATCATTCTCTGAAGATATTAATGTTATGTGAATGCAGCAGGTATTTTCCTTAAGATTGAGAGATATAATATTTAGAACTTTTTTTGCCTTACCATAGCAGCAAGTAATCATTATTTCTTGAGGCTTTTTCCATTACAACTTTTAACCTTTAAGCCTTCAGCATTATGTCAATAAACAATCTCCAGCAAACAACTTGATCATACATGAAGCTGGGTGGGAAGCTAAGTTCAAAATAAGTATATTTAGTTCATTTCCTTTAGCTACAGATAAATCATGAACTGCTGTGGCTTTGCAGGGTAGGGGAGGTCCCCTGGATGTACCAGCATTTGCTCTGATGGCTGGGACACACAATGTATGGTTTCTGAACAGCCAGCTCGTTTCTGTTATATAAATAAAGCTGGCAGAGAATATTTACTAAGTATCTTTTATATATATGGTAAATATATATTGCATATTTACTGTCAGGAAAAGGCCTTTATCCTATTTTCATTTACAGAATTCTAAAAAATTTTCCTGCTTTAAATACCGATATAAAATAAATTATTCAGAATATTCTTTCAAGGTAAAGCAATGCATTTTATTTAAAATTTTCCAATTTTTTCTTGTAAATAACTTTCCTGTATGTGAAATATTTTTCAGATTAACTATGAACGTTTTTTTACTCTCCGAGAAGTACATCTGAAAGCTTCAGAACATCAATTTTCTCACACTATCCAAAATACTGCTGAAAACAGTAGTTGCCTGCAGAATACATATATATTTTTTCATTCATATATACATACATTTTTGAAATATTTTCATTGCCAGGATAAATAACGACACGAAAGGTGATTCTTTTCCTCTGCTCAGGAGTTCTGAGTCCAGGCTTCCCAGGATCAGAGTAAGCTGGACTTACTGGAACAAGTCCACTGAAAATCCAAAAAGATTATCACGGGCTTGGAGCATCTCTCACACAAGGAGAGGCTGAGAGAGTTGTGATTGTTCAACCTGGAGCAGAAAAGGTTCAGAGGGATCTTATCAGTGAAATAAAAATAGCTGATGGAGTATTTCAAACTCAGCAGCTCCGAGATTCTGTGATCTGATGGTTATGCATTGGTAAGCAAACATTCTGCTAACAAAGGGGGTTAAAAAAAAAGAGAAATACAATGTTCTTCTTCGAGCAAGAATTTGACTAACAAAAAGTCTTCTCCATTCTTTTCATCTTTAGCCAACATACAAATTTCCATAATCAAAAGCAATACCAAAATTCTGGTTTTTTTCTTAAGTTTCCTCTTGCTTTTTTGTAAGCAAGCATAAGCCTTAATCTAAGTTGTTAGCTTCTTATCTTGAATTAAAAACCAAATTTCCTGAATATTCCTAAAGGTCATTAAAGTTATTAATTACTTGATTATTTACTAGTGACCCAGTATTCCAACCTTCTCTGTTAGTCGTCTCCGGCTTTCTCCAGGAAATGAAAGCAAAACAGGGTTTATAAACCTCCAGTGATGTTTAGTAATGGCATCGCTGCAATGCAGTGATCTGCTGTCTTCACCTCAGAAGCCTTATTCACATAATTAAACATATGAGATGTGGAAGAGATCCCCCAGAACCATTACCTTAGGTGAGGATGAGAGATAGAGAGAAGTGGATGTCTCCAGACAGCAATTTATTCCACCTAAGAATTATCATTTTAGGAGAGGATACATCACTCCTTGGAGATTTCCATCTCTTTCCACTTGCAATTAAGACTATTTTCTAGCTAAGTATATGAGCTTAGCAAAGTTATCTAATCTCATTAGACAAATTCTGTGAACTTACATGAACTTCGTATTACTCAGAAATGTCAACAATCTGACAAGGAGATTGAGAATTTCATACAGAGAAGTCACTGTATATCTCTCATTGCTTTTTAATTCTGCCCTGTGGCCGCCTGTGTGAAGGCTCCTAGAAAAGTCATTATCTGCCAGCTAACTCTGGAACCAGAACAGAGCAGGTATATTCTGTTTCCTCTATCACCACTTACATCCCATTTCTACTTCTTGAATCAAACCATGACACTGCAGAAGCTTCTTTTCTCCTTGTCAATTTTTTGCTTCTAGCTCAGGAACATTCGTTTTCTTTGTAAAGCTTTTGTGCTCTTCAGTTTCCAGGAGCTGCACTGGTATGTCTGAATGTGTTCAGAAGTAGAAATCTGTATTTCAAAAGCAGCTACAGCTTATGGAGGCAAAATCTTCTGGTATTTATACTGTCATACTACTCTCAATATTATTTATTTGATGTTTAGCACATCTTACTAAGATATGACATTGGAAACTGCATTCATTAGAGTTCATTGGACTATTCAGGCATTCATTATGTCTGTGAATTAGTGGATCATTCTGGATTGGACCCTTATTTATTTCTGAATAACATTAAAAACTACTGAACAGGAACCAAGATTGTAAGCTTTGCTTATTCATATACTTCTAGTCAGCAAAGAGACATCATACTGTTTCCATTAATTCTATGAATGTGGTATTTCAAAGAGAGGATTAAAGAACAAATCCATTATGTCTTTCTGATAAATACATTGGCCCCAGAATGAGTTCATATGGCACTCAGAAAGCTTCTTGCATTTTGAATATTTTCAAGAGTTCTAAGAGAACATTCATTTGATCTTACAAATCTCACAGCATACTGGACTGGGAGTTTTTATTTGGGGGGGAAAAAAAATCATAAATACCATTTCTTCATCCTCTGATAAAGCAAGTACTGAAGCTGTTGACATTTACTCCCAGGATTAGAGACTAGCTATCTTTGGTACTCCCCAATGTGGTTTGAGCTCCTTGGCTTGAAACACTAAGTCTCTTTGTGTGTTTGCTGAAAATAGCTTTGGCATAGGGGCTAGGTAATTTAGATACTGCTCGACATGTTCTGAAGTGTAAATTGGTTTTGGTTCAGAGACTCCAGACAAAAGATGCTTCCCCACCAGCACCCCAGTGAAGTCCCACATGGATGGACATGAGCTGTAAAGGAGATGGACTTGCATGTGGTCAGGTGTCCGTAGGAATTATTATTCCTTTATCAGGATATCCCAATGGACCAAACAAACTGAACATGACACATGTCACAGACATGTAAATATCTTGTGGCAAAATGCCCCTTTTCTGACATAACTGTATTTAAATCTTTCTCAAACATTTACCCAGGAGAACAGCAAAAATTGATTTCATAGTAGCAATGATCTTTAACTAAAGGTTGAACGAGAATACATTTAAAACCTCAGGGATGATGAAATGCATGGGAAGAGTGTTGCATATTAGATTCTGTCCTTACTGCAGATGCCACTGTATTAATAGAAGCTATAATTCAGTGGGGAAAAAATAAAAGACTTTCATCTTGCAGCAACTTCCTGGCAGGTTTGAAAATATATCCTTGATTTGTCTTTGTGTTTTTCACAAAAGTACAACAGACCAAGACAGTGGTGTTCTTATTGATTTTTTTCGCTGTTTGACAGAAGTGCTGAGTTTCAGTAGCTTTTTGCATACACCTTCAATTAATCATTCAGATAGATGGTGTCCAGCTGAATGTAACCTTACATCACTACATTTGTTCACTGTTTCCTGCCCTGTGACAGTATTTATCTGATTTGCAGTAAAAGCAGTAAAAACGGGCACAGACCTCAGTGACAATAAAGAGAATCCCCAAAAAGATTAACTGCTGTATTTGCAGTAGTGTTAAACGACAGAACAAGCATCCAGCTCTATTTCATTAGCATTTCTATTCAAACCATATTTATTAGCTGCTTCTCTTAGCAACTGCATGAGTTACTGTCTCCAAGTAATTTGCTCTGTGTTGTACCACCTCGTTACTTGTTACAGATGCCTCCTTACAGCATCACCATGAAAAAGGCAAAGTTTGCAGTGCAGCTCCAACACCAGTTAGATAAAATGTGCTCGTCTGTCTCATCAATGTAGATGATATTAAGGAGTAAGGAGCCGATTTGATCTGACAGGAAACAGTTTTCACTTGTACAGATACGGTGGGAGGCCACGACATGGCCTGTGGTGGAAGCAGAAATCCTTTAAATCCTCTCTTCTGTCGCAATCCACAAAATACTTCCAGCTCAGTCAAGGTGACAGTGGACACATGTGCCTTGTCAGCTTCTTCGAGGTGGTAAGAATTTTGCCCAAAATGGTCAGGAGAATTTTAAAAAGTTAATAGACCTAAAAAGATCAAACTGAGTTTGCCAATTGTTATCGTGAACCCCTGAATCCTAAAATATTATTCTGAATTCCTGTTCGTATCAGGTAACCCTTCCTCTGCTGAATCACAGTTCAACTTTTTGGTAAAATGTGAGGTTTTTACCAACTCATGCAGAGCTCACAAGTGTACAACAATTATTTGTATTTTAATGTGTTTATTAGATGGGTAGGTCAGCTTATACCTGAGAATTATGTGTTCCTAGAGCAATCCACAGCATGCAGACACTTGAGGAGCCTGTGCTGCCTGGAAACCTTTTGGCCAAGGGAAGGAATATCAGCTTTTGAACAATGCTCTTGCTGAGTTCTACCTTTCAATTATCTGCTCTCTTTCCTCAGTATTTTATATTGTTTCACACTGATATTTTTCTCTTTATTCCCTGAGCTAGTAACTAGAATCACCTCAAAAATGTCACCTCCGTCTCTTTTTTTTTTTTTTTCTTTTCTCATCGTGCCCATTTCAGTGTAAGAACTCTACCAGAGCTCAGCAATAACTTTTAGAGTGACAAGGCAGTGGTACAGTTGTGTTTCACAGGTCTGCAAATAGCTGGACCTGGGGACTGTGGGTCACAGCAGGCAGATATTTATAACTGGGCCTTGGAGAGCTGATCATGGGGAGGGACAGTTGTTTAAAAACACTTTACTCACCTTTTAGTCACTGTGCCTGTGTCTCCCTGAATCATTCGAGAGCTTCAGTTTCCCAGAGGAGCACTGAATATTTCAAGAGCAAGGTAATGTAATCCTTACTCGTATCTAAAGAGATCCATTTCAGCACTGGGATTTTCAAAGGAGACCAGGCAGAAATTAGAGACCTAATTAACTTGTTTTCAACATCTAGTGCCTTTAGCTTGCTTTTGAAATTCCATTCAGGTTTTTCAGCTGCGGAAAATCAAAATAAATAAATAAAACCACTATAAAAATCCCAGGAACCTTAGGTTGGAGAAAGTCTTTGAAATCTTCTATATATTTTCTCACCTTTCAGAAAATCCGTTTATTTATAACCTCTATATTCAAAACTGTTTTGAGGGGTTTTGTGTCCTATGTTTTCTTATTGCAAGGCTGTGTTCCAGAACCTGACTGCTCTAAGAGTTAGGACATTTCTGTTAATTTCCTGCTAAGTTTATTTCCAGCTGTTCACATCCATTTGTTCCTGTGACAACTCTGGCGTTTCACTTAAATGGTTCTTTTCTCTCCTGATGTTTACCCTGCTGATGTATTTATAGACTTTCTCCTCAGCCTTTGTTTCACAAAGCCAAACAAACAGAGCTTTTCCAACCTCCTGCTAAATATGCAACCTAGCCTTCATACCATCCAAATATTGCTTCTCTACATAAAACCGTTAGCTTCACAGCAAAGCAAAAACCAAACCTGGAGACAACTTTCAGAGAGGAGAAATAGAACTAATCTGTCATTTTTACAGAAGTAGTGCAATAAAAAGTAAAAAGGAAGTTACAATAAAAAATAATATTTCAGAAGACATAGGTGGAAACATATTGCTTCCATGTAGAAACTCATGTTAAGACTAAACCACATTTCACTAGCTTTTTGCTTCTTTCAATAATTTTCATTTAGTATTATTATTATTTAAATGCAGAAAGAATAGCCCAAGGGTAAATAATAATTTCTGATGGTAGTGTTCAAGGTGACTTTGGAATGCTGACTCCTGCCTTGAAAATGGTGATCACTTTAGCATTTATCTGTATAGAGACTACCATTAAAAAAAGTTTAATGTATCTAAGCAGTGATCAGGATTGTTTCTCAAACCTGCATGTGGGAGAAGAGTTATTAATTTGGTGGCTTCTTGAGGATGGATGTGTGTATGTGCAAGAGTGAAAGTGCAAGGAGGTGCAATATGTAGGAAGTGACTGGTATCTCCAGCCCTTAAGCTGAAAAACACTGATTTCTTTCAAGAGAAGCAAGATAAAAAGTTTTAATCAAAACTGGGCATGGGAAAAAGTTTTTCTGAAAGCATATTCTGTGTGGTCAAGACTCAGGTTCTGTTGGTGCAAACACTATGTCTGCCTTTAAGAGTACAGCTTCTGAAGGTCAGTGAAATGAAAAGGAATTTGTTTTTAATTTTCTATTTCTGTCTAAACCTTGTGTGCTCAGAGGACAGAACAATCTTTATGGCCCGGCAATGCCTTGCTACGAGTGTGGGAAATTGCTTTGAGTTTTCTCGATGGGAGAAGCAAGCTGACTCCCAGGATCTGCGACAGAACAAAGACCTTGATTGTACTTGGAGACAGAGGTGCATCTAGCCACAGGATTTCATTGGGAATAATATCTTATTTGTCTCGTAGGACCCCCACCATCTTCTCCCAAGCCTGTCATATGATCGCCAGACGGCTGAATGGGATAAGCATGCCATTTTGCTTTTGGGTTTGACCAATTATTTGCTCTCCAAAGAGGAGTTCAGATAGGCAGCTAATACATAAGTGGAGCCTCTGCCACACAATAAACAGAACGTATCCTTAGTCAGGGAAACAGAGGCTCTTGTTAAATGGAGATGGCCACTGGTGAATGGTGAGGCTCAGAAGAAAAAAATCTAAACCCTAGCCCATGTTTGCCTCTGCAGTGTTTTCTGCAGCTTCCATTGTATCCTTCTCTCTCTGTAGCCAAGTGACCTCTAAACCCTGCAAACAGCACACAGGGCTTTTTTTCTTCCTTTTCTGTGCCGACTATTATCCTTTCATCTTGAAAGGTCATTGGGTATCAGCTGAAGAAATATACCACTTAGCTTTGAGTGTTCTCTCTGTTTGAAGTGATTTGCCTGTTTATTTTATAAATGGGAGTCTGTCCACAAACAAATTGAAAATTAGTTAATCGCCCTTTCCAGTCGACATACAGTAGGTGCTGTGTCATAGGAAAACCAGGTTAATTCTAAAGCAGATTGAAATACTTCATCAGCCACACGCAGGGCTCGGCGCTCTGGCACGGTGACGAGGCAGCTGGAGGTTCAGTGCAAGCAGTTCCTTCAGGACTGGGGAGAAACTCATATTTAAAGCTTAGAAATACTTGTTTAAATGAGCTAGAGGGGGATTTTTTTACCTGAAAGATCCTGTGCAGATTGTACACATATTTCAAGTATCATACTGCTAAATCTAGACAAGCTGGAAGGAGTCATTACATTTATCACTCACACAGGACAAGACATGCATATGGAATCTGAAGTATTTGTTGTCGTGTTCCAGTCTTGAGGTAGAATTCCTTTCAAGTATTTTTTTTTCCAATTTATAAAAGGTATTTTACATTATTTACATACAGGTGGTAAAGACACAATGAATTTGCACAAGAAAGATCAGTTTGTCATCAGCCCACATTTGTTACATCCAGGAATTTTCAAAGGAACCCTGGATTTCATGAAATCTGCAGGGAATGGTGGGGGGTTTCTGATTATCCTTTGCAGTATAAACATGTTCCTATGTTTAATTAGCTTGTCATTTCAGTGAATTCAAAGAGCAGAAAAAAGAAAAAAAAAAGAAAGAAAATAAAACAGATAAAAGCTAAAGGTTTGATAACTGATGGCCATATTTTAGAGTAGTAAAAGCATGCATATCACTTCAGTAAGTGGTTGAGATTGATTGCTAAGGTTGGGCCTGTGTCTGAAAAAGGAGGTGCAGAGAAAAAGCAACAGCTTGTTCTCTTCTGGTGTGAATTGGAATAGTTATCCTACTCCTTTTCCTGTGTTGCTTACACCAACAGATTTATTATGAGTTCATCATATTTATTTCCTCTGGAATGGAAATAGAGCAAAAGAAGACCCACAGCAAAATTGCAACGGACAGATAAATTTACGAAATGTCAGAACAAGACTGTGAGAAGAAAGCAGATGTGAAAAAGAAGTCATCAATATCCCAAGGAGAAAAACACAAAATTTGACGGGGGATGTGTGGACATTGGTAGTGGTCGAAGCAGGTAAAAATATTTTCATCACCCATCTTTCCAGCAGCTTTATCAAGGTAATTAAAACCCAACCAACCAAAAAGTGCACATTGCTAGGAAATCCCAGCCATTCCTAATATTTATCATTTTTTACCAGAACGCTGTCACCAGCAGAGGTATTAGATGCCAGAGTTTTCTGCAGACAGAGATAAAGAGGTTACATCTAAGGCAAGTCTCTCGAAGTGGTAAGTGCCATGTGGAGGAGAGGTGACTTAAGAGAAGGAAAGAATCACATTGGAGCTATTTCCCTCTGTCATCTCTATGTTTTATGGCTAAATACAGTTTTTCAGTCTCCTGAAATGTCAGGCTTGGCATCTTTCAAAGATCTAGGATCATTATGCTTTTCAGAGAATTGGAACCTACGCCTTGTGTGCAAGTTTACAGTGAAGGAATTAATCCTTCATTTGATGACAAACACTTAGGTGATTTTGAAGAAATATTGATGTTCCAGCTTGCCATGCTACACACTACAGAAAGCTAAAAAGTACTCTTTACTGGAAAGCTACTGTGTTTATTAATCCCCATTTCATACTGCAACTCAGAGAACATGAAAGAAAAAAATGTCATTGACACTATTTGTGTTCTTCAGTTATTATTCCGCTTTTTAAGGGTACTGGAAATTAAGCATATCTAAGTGTAGGTATGACATCCTTGTCAATTATATAGGATAAAAAAAAATTACATAAAATGGAGAAGATTGTCCTTTATGCTCCTGCTTTTGGTTTATGTTGTTCACAGAGCCAGAGAATAAAATATTTTGAATCAATTGAAGCATTCGTTTCACTCAAGGCTGCTGAGCAAAATGATGTATTTCACCAGAGACAAAATTATCCTCTAGAATTTTAGACAAATGTGCACTGTTTGCTGTGGCAGCCTGTTTATGGCCAAGAAAAGTAATGATATCTCCATGGAGGAAGAACATTTCCTTCTACCTAACAGGTTTTTTCAATAAAAAAAGAGTAATGACAGTGAAGTTGAACTCCTGCCTGTTTGTTTTGATAGAGATTTATTTGTGATATCTGCAACTGCTGTACAAAAAGGTAAATTTTATACTTTTTTCTGTTTTTATTTCCTTGGAATGATAGCCATAATTTACATGATTTAGTAGCAATGAGTTAGCTGTGATTTGAGGAAGTAAAAACAGGAAGGAAACACCAGGTGCTGTCCCAAGTAACGACCTACTTGGTGGACAGAAAAATATGGCACCAAGGAACGATAATTGCTCCAGTTTTGCCAGAGAAGAACCAAAACACAGATGATAATTTGCATTAATCTTTACAGTCTAGCCAAGGTCATGATATGGTAGCAGGAATACACTGAAATAATGCATAAGACGTGGTTTTACACGGGCTGCTGGCTGTTGCCATTTACCCAGGATCACAGAAGCAGGGAGCAGGAGTTTTCTTCCAAATATCATGGCAGCATAAAGAAGACCAAGGGATTTCTATCAATATATAACCCCTCATATTGGGAAAGAAGGATTTGTTGAAACTGGTACTGCAACTGAGAAACAATAATTCCTGAAAAATATATTTTGCATAAAGAAATGATGACTTTTTGCTGTTATTGAAGTGCACATTTGACATTTTTCAAAAGGTAGTATTTTATTTTTTGTTATATTGTTTGGACAATTATGTTTGGAAATTAAGTTAATTTATAGAAAAAATGCTTTAAAGATTGAAATGCAAATAAATAAAACTTTTCGTAGCTATTGGAACGGAAATCTATTTCAGCTATGAATTGAAAAAGACTTCAGATTTTTTGGAAGTACTTATGCTCCTTTTGGATAGTTACAATCACTGAAGGATTTATTCACCAGGTTGAAATAGATACAAAAAATCCACCAGTCTTCAAATCTACTCCTGTGACTGACTAAATCAATTAACAAAAAAACCCTATTTATTTGTTCATAAATCACCATCTCTTAACTAAGCTATTTAAGCTATTTATTCGGCCTACAAGAATTCCTACTTTTTTTTTTTTTTTTTCATTCTCTTTTTTTCATTAATAGAAATGCTGTAGATTCTGGCATGTGTCAAAATTTTTTCATTCTAATGTAATGACATTACATTCTTTCAATGTTCTTTCCTAAAAGTATTTTTAATGCATGTGAAAGCAGGAAGAACCATCCCAAAAGATTTTTTTTTTCCATAAAAATTCTGACTCAGCTGGCAGGCTCAATCACTTGTCATATTATGAAGCTGCAATCTTATTTTTAGATACATATTCACATTTTAACTAAACTCACATAACCACCATTGAAATCATTGTTAATGATTTCATTTTTAACATTTTCACTCCAGGGCGGGTAGGTTGGGTCACAGCAGGGTGGAGAAGGAAGAGTAACAATTTAATTCCAAACCTCTTGGCTTAAAAGGCACGGGGGTTTGAATTCAATTAAGGTGTATAGTCAGGAGAATGTCATTCATTGTTAGAAGTCCTTCTAGACATGTCAGGATTAAGAGAGATTTCAGTAGTCACCTACTGGAAAAGAAATTTGTATCCAAACAAATGCAATGTAGGGATTGGCAGAACAATCCTCTTGGCATCCTGAGACGTGCTTCCTGCTCACTGTGCAAGACAGATGGAGAAATGAACAGCTGAATGTTTTTTGTAACCTTCACAGTAAATAATGTAATTTTTCTGGGGGAAAAAATTGATTTTGATAAAAAGGTATTTTCCATCAGAAACGGCTCTAATGGCAATTTCCCGTCACAGGAACCTCTCTACCTCTCTATTTCTCTACCTCTTGGCCACGTTGGGTGAGACATTCTACCAAGGACTGGAGGCTTTTGGGGACCTGTGTGGTGGCCTGTAAGGCCAAGGAGCAAAAGCCTCAATCTCTCCTGAAAGGCAACAGCCAGGAGATCTCTCGTGGTTGGGGTGAGCGGATTGGCTCCTCCCAAAATCCTTTGCTTTCTCATGGTTATGTATGCACCTTTCGTTACTGCTATTTGTTGTGTATCTCTCCTCCCCTTTTCTACCCTATATGTCTCCCCTTCCAGAATGTTCTCCCTTCCTTGCTCTCCCATTGGTCCCCGTCCCTCACTCCTTTGGATTTTCTCTGTTGGCCCCTGTACCTCAATCCCAAGATCCTTCGTTCCCTCATCATTATGTACGCACCTTTCGTTACTGCTATTGGTTGTGTTTCTCTCCTCCCCTTTTCTGCCCTATATGCCTCCCTTTCCAGAATGTTCTCCCTTCCCTGCTCTCCCACTGCTCCCTGTTCCTGGCCAGTCCATCGGCTTTTCCCTGTTGGCCCCTGTCCCTCACCCCGCCCATGTCCCATCCCTGTGCCCTGGGACCATCGGCCCTCGTGCTCTCTCCACCCTCCTCATCCCCACACAAAACCCCACAACCCTGCTGTGTCTTTGTCTTCGCCTCTGGGAACCTTCCCACCACGTAAAATGAAGTTATTCTGTGGAAATCCCATATGGAGACCCTCCCTCGCCTCCTTTAAGGCTGCCGGGCTGTGGGGCCGCGCTCTCTGGGAAGGATGTGGATTCCTACACCGGGCCACGCTCAAAAAAGGGACCACAAGAGAGGCTGCCAGGGCCGCGCTCAGAGGGACCCGGGAGCAGCAGAACAGGCCTGAGGATGCTCTGCCGTGCCCGAGCAGAGCTGCTGACACCGGTCCTGCACAGCGGGACAACCGCGTGGCCCTCCTGAGAACCGCTGCAGGATGGACTTCCCACAAAACCTGTGGCATGGGTGTGGTCAGGAAAGAGGAAACATCTCCCACGGGGAGTTAAAAAGAGCTGAGAAATCAGGAGAAATGACGCAAAGATAGAAAAGCTGTGCAAAGTTGTTACTGCACGAGAGCATGGCAATGCAGGTCATCGGTGGGTGTATTTAGTCTGAGTATTAGAGGCTTTCAGAGGAGTGAGGTTTTGAAACAGTCTCACCCCAGGACCTTCCAGAAACCTGACCTTGTTTGAGATCAGTGCTGTCGATTTATGAACACAACTAGCTCATTATCACAGTCCCCCCAAGAGTTTCCTGGAGGCCCTGGGGTGCACGTTTTCAGTGGAAGCATTATGGTCAGAAGCCAAATGGGTGGGAATACAGCTATAAATAAGGCCTAGAAATCATGTGGTGGTATTTTCCTAAATATATGATATTTTGGCTATCAGATTGTGAAGGAAAAATAAAGTTAGTGGACAAAACATGAAAAATTACTGGCTGGTTTGATGAAAAGACAGTTCACCATTCCTCAAGGCAAAGCAGAGGTCAATTGGACCTGTAGAAGAAAGAAATTAAGGTAGACATAATTATATTTGCAAGCTTTCAATCCAAAGAAAAAAAACCTTAAAACAGTATGACTGGCAAAATGTCCAAGCATTTTACACCATTGTAACACTACTAATAACACTGTAAGACAGCTAAGCTTGAATATAAAAACAATAGCCATAGCAAAGAGAGGTCTCTAGTACATTTGCACAAGCAGGGAGAAGAAAAACATGCACAAGCAGTAAAATATGGCAGAGCAGAGCTAAGGATGGGGAACAGGGAGGAAAAATGTCTGTGAAAACCAGAATTCTGCAGAATAACCTAAGCCAGCCTGAGTCCTGATCCCAAAAAATTAGTTGCCAAAACTAGACGAGATCACCTCCTTTTTTTTTAGGGAATTGGACAGAGCAATGAGAAAAGAAAGATGGGGAGGAAAGAAGAGAGTCCACCCTGAAACTTTTCTGCTGGGAAAAAACCTGGACTGCCTGATCCTGGTCAAGTGAAGCACAGCTTTAAGTGCCAACTAAAACCACATCAATTCCCGGGTACTGCACTCTCATAGCTGGTTTAGGTTAAGATTGTTAAGATCTCAGTATTTTGCATATGCAGTGATAACCATTGTTAGTGTTTAAGTAACCATTGACAACACAGTGTTCATTGTTAACAAGTGTCAATCCAGAAAAGTGTCATCCTAAAATTTTAAACTGGTCTGATTTGCTGGTCTTCTAAACACTCTTGTCACAGTAAAATCCAATTCCCTAACTGATACATATAGATTTTTTTATACCTAGTTGTGACACAGTTAAAAAGCTTTTTTGCTTTTAAAATTTGTGTGGGAATTTATATAGAAAATTTTTACAAATCATCTAATCTAATAGAGTGTGTTTCCATTAAAGAGGTAGTTCCACTTTTAAAATCAGGGGAAATTGAATTGCGTAAGGTTAAATGTGCATAAATCATCAATTCAATTTCTGGTGGTCTTTCTTGCCTGTTTTATCTTGCCATTAATATTCTTTTCTTCTGAAGCTTTCTGAAACACTCGAATCTGTGTTGATGTAAGATAGACAGTTATGATAGCTGTGTTATAAAATAATTATTTCCTTGGGAAATATAAAAACAACTCACCAAAGCTATTCTAAACCTGCTTTTATGAACCTGATTCTCTGTTCATGTACTTTGCTAACTCTGTTAAATTCTGGGAGCTATGTAATCTGTGTTTCTGACCCTACAAGCTTAAAAATCCATTTTTGTGTGGCATAGCTAACACTTTCTATCTAAGAGAAGTCATTAACCAAAGCTTGTGTGTCAGATTGATATTTCAGGATGCATTTTGGGCTCAAGAACTGTTCCTCAATAAAAATGGCCAGTAAAGTAGTTGTAGAGAATTTTTAAAGAAGAACAATACAGGCAAGTGATTCCTGAACTATTTTGTGTGCTATATATTTGAAAAAATATTATGTAAATTAAAAATGGAGTATACAGATTGGTCTTCTAGACATCTGCTAAAAACTGAAGTGATTAAATTTACTGGAAAACAGCAAAATTTACAACAGTGTTCTCACTCTTTTTTGTCCCTCTTAATTCTCATATGCCAGGAAATCGATGAGGTCACACTCAAACTAAACTGCATGTTGTGCAAGATTCCTATACTAAATTATGAGACAGACATGACAGTAATAGTATTTTATTTTAATTTTATAGCATCATGAACGCGCCGTGATCAGGATCAGAACTCATTGACCCTGGTTGCACACATATTAAAAATTATTTCTTCTCCACAGAAGACATACTAAGACATCAATGAATAATTATTCAGAAGTTTTCTGTTATTTACTTTGGAATGCACTGTAGGAAGGCAGTAGGGGAAGAGGAGAATTCAACAGCATATCAGGGAGGGAACAGGGGGATAAATTTTGGAGGGCTAGAGGAAGGCTGTTATCACCAGGAATCTCTGGCAAGTGTAGGAGAAAAAACTTCTGGGCACTGTGCGAAAGAAAATAAGCAGAATGACTGAAGAAAGAACAAGAACAAAGCAATTGGAAAATTAGCTGTTCAGTAAATTTTATTCTCATTGCCAAATGTGTGGCCTTAGGATTTATGTAGTGCACAGTCATTCTGAAGACAGGATGATTAATTTTCTCACGGGTTTCTCTATGATGTCCAAATAGCAATATCAGAGTGCTTCACAAAAATTATTTAATCTTCATAGCACTCTAGTGATATGAAGAGATGGTGTAATTCCCTGTTTTATAGGTACTAGAAAGAGACAAAGAGGTCAAGTGCACTCATGGATTTTTAGAGTCCAAGTTGAGGGCATAGAATCTGATTTTCCAGCATGCATTACAGAGCATTTAAATGTTCAAAGCACTTTTGTGTGAGACCCATGAAAGTTGAACACTTCTGCAGACCAGACCCCATGATCTCAGGTCAAGCCCAGAATATGATGAATGCACAGTTACTGACTGCTTGTGAGAGGATGCTTAAATTCATGCAGAAATTCTCTATCAGATAAGGATAATTTTCTAGGGTGATACTCAGTTTAAAAATGGAGCCATTCCTTTTTCTTTTCTCTTTCCTTGACTGAACCTCCATCCCAATCTCATCTTCCACAGCAAATAAAAATTAAAAAAGCTTTCCTCTTTTACAATCTGATCCATCTTGCATGATGAATAAGCTTTGCATCCAGTGCAAAGTATCTTAAACACATATAAATATGCATACACTTCCAGGATTCCAAATAATTGTTTTTACACGTTGTCTCCAGTTAAAATGTCTGTCTCTTTGTCCAAGCTGGAAGAAAACAGGTCTGAATATTTTAAAAACCCCTGCAGAATAAAAACTTCCAGATTCCTCCCACCCCAAACCATGCTTTATTGAACAGGCACCATGTGGTTGGAGTACTCATGACCAGCTATTGTATTTTGCACATTTTGCTCCTTTTCTTCCTGAGAATCTGCTTATATATATCTAGCTTCGTTGATTTTTCTCATTACCACCATACCAAAAATTTCTTACAACTCAAGTGGTGTTTTCTGCTATCTGGTTTTCATTACTTGTGTGTTGTACCTCTTTACTGCCAGTTTAACTCACTGCAATACCTGCTCAGCTATTTGAAGGGCCATTCATATAAGAATTTTACAGATGGATAATTCAAGAAAAACTGCCATAATTATAAGTAATTTATTAACTCCTGTATCCCCCTTCCAATAACTGTTTGGACTGGGTGAAAGTCTCTAGCACATAGTTATGACTGGTAGTACTTGAAAAATATAGATGGACTTGAAAAATTAGAAGATTTCTGTTCCCTTGTTCCCAGGCCTGGGAGATTAAATAATGACATCTTAAAGATCTGTTTTTAAAATTCTAGAAATAAATTTGGAATCCCGGGGGGAGTTCTACAATATGTGTAATGTGGCACAGATTTTCCAGTGTTGAAAAGCTTTTAAAAATAACTCAATTCTCAGTACCTGATCTGCTGTATACTAAATATGACTCATGCTGTATTTAGTAATGAACTGCCCCACTTTTTTCATCTATCACAATAATAATTTGAAATATTACTGTGTGGGAAACTACAAGCAATTCCTGATTTTCTGAAAGCAATTACCTAAGAAGTTTCTTTTTGTAGTTTAACTATTAAGAGCACTTGGAAAGTGATTATTTGGAGATGTCTGTATAGGACCTCCCAAGTGACCATGGCTTTCTGGATGCAATATTTCATAATTATTTGACAGGAATCCTGTTAAAAATATTGCTATGATTTTTGTTTTCACTGAAATTGAGAAAAGTGTCCACAAACAAGTTCTGGGTATTTGAAAAATTACTTCAAATAATGGATTTTACCAGTCAGCCACTTCTCTTCACCAAATCAGCAGTGAAGAACGTTCCCTCCACAGGCAAGAGCCAAGCACTGATATTTCCTTCCTCAAAGCAAGGTGGGATGAAAGGGCCTCACCCGCATGTGCAACGTTTTTGTTGGAACATGCAATTTCAGAGCCCGTACATTTATCAGGGGTTTTTGCTTGTCTGTCTTGCCAAGCTGCGAAAGCTTCTACTTTATTGAATTCTCGACAACACCAAGCTGCTCCCATGCATCTTCCTGTTTGACAGGGGGAAGGGCAGGTCCCTCACATCTGTGGAGTGCTGAGCTTTTGTGATTGTGACATTAATGGTGCAGGAAATCGTGTCTGTTGCCAGAGCCTGCAATATCACACACCACTGGATGGACAAGGAGAAGCATTTCCTTAATGCAACAGCATTTTTGGGTGCAGCCACACTGTAGGAGAAAATGTCCTCTCTGCAAGGACCTCGCTGGTGTAGGAGTCAACAGACTGAGCTCCTGAAAATACAGGAATCAGTTAAAAAAATTATTATATAAATCTCAGGTTGGTCTTCAGCACGGGAAACAAGTGTGCAAGACTGTGATCGTAAATGGAAAAAAAATTACAGGGAATGTTGCCCTGTCTCTTGCAGTTTTCTATGTGTTGGTTCTTTGATAAAGTTTCTCACACACTTTCTATAAACATAGCAATGTTTTAGTTAACTGTAACTTTAGTTTACATTCTTTTCTCCTGGGTGGAGAATGTTTGATGGACTATTCTGTGAACCAGTAAAGATGGAGGAGGGGGTAACATTGACCTCCAATCCACGGTTGTTCCTGGAAACATATAAATATGTAAAGATTAAACAACCAGGCCCTCTTTTCCTTCTGGCCTGTGACCTGCAAAGAACTTGGTTTTAGAGTGCTTCTTTTGTGGCCTAGGTCCACAAGGGAATAAGCTGCCTTTTTCAGTGTGGTTGAAATATGGTTGCAGAAAAACTTAAAACATGGGCTGATGGAAACAGCTGGTTTTCAGGCAAATCAGGTTTTTTATGGTTCTGACATTGCTTACACTTTACCTTGGATAACTTCTGCTTCATTCATTTGGGAAAAAAAAGCAAAATAAAAGGAGAAAAAACCAGTTATTTTAGGTCCACTAATTGACAATAATACTTGGGAATGAGGAATATTCCTAATGTTTATTGATACAACTCATAACCATTTTCCTTTGCTTACAGGGTTAAGTTAAAATGAGCTCATGTTCTTCATGTTAGTCCTTACAGACATGACATTTTTATACCACCACATAAGCACTTCCCCCCACCCCCAAAGGTATTGCATCCATATGTTCCTCTCAAAAGCCTTCCACTTTCTAAAAATATTGCTGAAAATGGTGATTCTAATAAAGTACTTTAAAAATACTGAAGTCAGCTGAAATGTTTTAAGTGAATCTTCTTTCAAAGATAAGAAAGCCAAATAAGAAAAACAAATATTTTGACCTTCTGTTTGCCTTCAACCAGCCCAGTGAAACATAATATAACAGTTAATAACAACTGACATGATCTCTTACAAAACAGATTCAGGCTGTTTACTCATTCCCTTTCCCTTCTTTGCCTTTGGCTAAAATGGAAGAAGTGAAGATGTATAGAAAAGACAGTGTGTAAAATGACTTTAAAATGGTTTAAGTTCTCATTATTTCAGCCTTTAAATTTTTAGTTTACAAACAAAAAGTTTTATTTTTTTTAAATTGCTGTTAATGCTTGTGCCAACTGCATTCTGAGACCAGCTACATTCTTGCCTTCTCTCACATTATGGTAATAAATATTTGCAGGACAAACATTACCCTCAATTATAGATGTGCATAAATGACAACTTAATTTGAAAACTAGGAGGTCAAACAAATTGCAGTTGGTGAATATTTTGCACTGTTGAATCTTTGTCACTGTATTAATATAGGCAAAAGAAAAAACCTGGTTCCAAGGACGACAGGTGAACATGAAGCCTTAATTGTGCAAACAGTAGATGGATTTCTCAGCTTGCTGATGGAACAAGAAAAAAACCTTGAAAAAAGATAAATTTCGTTAATCTAAAAAAAAATTATCCTCAAAAGAAAAAAAAATCTGCATTGTTTTGATTGTCATATCCCTTTTTTTAACCAAAAAATTAAAATTTAGGGCATAGAATTCCCACAGAATAAATGCTGACAGTTCTGAGTAAGGAAGGAAAAACATTTGTTGCATGGAAAGCAAACAGCATGAAATTATAACATTTTTAAAAGATTTTTCAGTCTCTCTTTGTTAAAACTGTGTCTAAAGTTGCATTAAATTCAGAGATTATTATGGTATTACTAAGCCTATTTCAGATTTTTTTTAGAGAAATAAAATAAATAAAATAATCCAAAGAATCTCCAAATTTTCTCCACTATCTTCTTGTCAGATATCCAACTCTACCTTGAACTGAACACTGAAGCAACACCAAAAGGCTGAACTCAAAGAAAATTATAAAGATATATAAAAATAATACTCTGTGGGTTTGGAACCACAGCCAGCTTTCACCTGATGCATCCTGAAGTAAATTTGTGATTCCTGTATTTGGGACACTTCCCTTTTGAGAGCTCCATAATGAACAAATTAATTCTCTGAACTGCTGCTGCTTGGCCATTCCAAGGCCTGATGCAGCCTGATGCATTTTGTAGGACTTCATAAATTCATTAAGGAAATGAGTGAATTCTGTAATCTGAATTTAGAAGAAAACCAAGAAGGAGAACAATCCAAACGATCCCAAAGAATCAAACTGCACTAGAGGAGGTTGGCTGCACTGTTTGGAGATAAGAATGAAAATGCTACCAAAGTTAAAAGTGTCCTAAATATTTTTACCACAAAAAAGAGAAGGGCAATGGTCTGACACTTTTGTTGTTCACAATGTTTAGTACAAGGCCCTGAAAGCTTTTTACACCTGGAATCTGATTCTCTGTCCTGTTTTGTACCAGGTAACAAAAACTGTAATTTGACAGTCTGTGCTTCCTCCCACTGCCATTGACATACCTGAAACACAGAGAAGAAAATTCATTGTGATTTTCTCTGTAGGACCATTCCAGGCTGTTCCTGGAGCCCAGGAACTCCCGATGAGTTTCAAGGAGAGTGTGATGCACACACGACACTGCCTGCAGTTTCCCATGCTAAGAAATTTGTGTTTCTCTTAGAAGAAGAAATGTCTTTCACTTTTCATCTGTTATTAATTCAGTGTGCTTCTCTGTATAGGTATTTAAATCCAATCCATGTTACATGGAAATTCCTAGAAGGAGACCATCTGATTGATTTCAGGCCGTTTTTAATACACAGTACAGCCTAATGTGAAAACAAGGTTTCCTAATCCAAATTTCACTACTATATGCTGAAGTTAGCTGAAGTCAGCTGAAATATTTTAAGTGAGTCTTCTTTCAAAGATAAGAAAGTCAGCATGAACATGGAACATGAATCAGACTCTCTTTGCATGGCAGGTGGCTGGAATAGTCAATAAACTTCTGATTCAGCAACAAAGATAAGTTGAATGCAATAACAATTTAGCAGAAAATCTGGAAATACTTTTAAATGAGGAAGGGATAGAGTTAACTTATTTTTCCCAAATAAGGAGATAAGAACTAAGTGGTTATGTGCTTTCCGAATTTATAAAATAAAGTGTTAGCTCTGACTCAATTAATTTTGGATTCAACTTTCCTCTGGGGTAAGTTTACAGCAGAACTTATCTCCTTTCATAATATTCAAACTGCTGTTTCTTCCTTTTTGAATGCAATGGGAAGCCTAGCGTTCACATATGATTCCTAATTTGAATGCAATTTATAAAAGGTATTCTTCAACTTTGACATAGGATCAAGCAAACTAGCTAGTTATAACGGCTACATTCCAGCTTAAAATTTACCACTGAAAAGACCATTTTCTTCACCAATTTTATTGTAAATGGCATTAGGCTTATTTCTTAAGACACTCTAGGTCACTCCATTTGTGCAACTTAAGTGATACATCAGATGAAAAAAAAGCAAACAAATAGCGTGGCTAGAAAACTAATGAAAAGAAGAAATTTAAGAGTATAAAAACTAGGCCGCATGTATTTTTGACGTGCAATCTTCACTCTTGCACTTCATCATCATTTCTGTTACATCAACTTTGCTTTCTTTATGCACCACGTGTCTACCCTGCTTTTTATGTACTCAGCCTATTGAACGTAAAACTCTCATTATTACTGAGTTTCCTTAATGGTATTTTTTTAATCCTTTTGTCATAGGTGCTGTTCCATCACAGTATGTAAGGATTAGATTAATCATCATTAGCATTTGTTAATCACTGTCCCACCTATGCAGAACTCTCTGTCCCCCCACACACACTTTGCACCTGCTTGCTTTGAGCCAGTCAATCATTCCTCCCATCTACTACAGCACTGGTGTAAAAAAAAAGTGAAATATTTTATTTAGACAGGAAGTAAAGCTGTGTTTTCACATTCTCTCTGCCCACTGTATCTGCTACTAATGGTGACAGACGAAAATAATTTTCTCTCTGTATCTCATTTGCTGTTCAATTCAAAAAACTAAAATATAACAATTTCTACAGCCCTATAAGATCGTGGAATATATTTTCAATCATGTTCCTTCTGGTAATAAATTGCCCGTTTGACAGGTCTCCATCCCACCCGTGACATTTACAGTGGTTGGACTATTAAAACACTGGTTTTATTCAGGTCACACAAGACTGAGTTGTGTCAGTGTCTGCATACTGCATTAATAATGCCAGCAATAACACAAATAGTGCTGGAAAAGTAGATAAATCCACTCCAGAAGTAGCACTCCCCTATTATGTATTTATTTTGTACAATAAGGGATTTTGCTTAAAAGAACCCCAAAACAACCCAGTACCCCCATCTCTTGAGTACAAGGGGATTCAAGCAAGATGACATCCTTCTTACATAAAAAAAAATTATCTTTCAATCTATAAGCCTGGATCACAAGTTTGAACCTCTGTAACATGGTTGCAATGTTGCAATCCAAACTTTTTGGATTTCTGTAAGGTTTTAGGTTTTGTTTTTTCCATTTATGCAAACACTACTTGTACTAGGAGTTCCCTTGAAGCTCTGTGCATAATGCCACTCTGGCAGGAGAGTGCAGATGCACAGATATCCAGATTTTTCTCTGTCAACCTAAACAGCTTTTCCACATTTCTGACAGAGCACTCAAATGGAAGAATTCGTGGAAATACATATTATGCTCCCAGGAAAGATGAGGACATCTAGTGAATATAAAAACCCCATAATTTTCTAAATAAATGTATATTTTCTAATTTTGACATGTTTGTAAAAGTCCTGCAGTTTTCAAGCATCATAATATCCTTACAACCTTCCACAACAAAAGAAGCAGGACCTTAAAAAATATTAACAAATGTCTGAAAATGCGCCAAGGTTACCTTGCTACAAGCTCTGCACTGGATCTGCAGTTGAGTTATGAGCAGAACAAAAAACTGATATGAATGTGACATAACAGGACAGCATAACCTCTTTCTCTGCACATATTTACGTATTTTTCCATTGAACCTTCTTTTTTTCTTTTTTTTTTTTAAATCCAGGTACAAGATTAGTCTTTATTAGTTTGCTGTCACATGGCAATAGTTATGAGCTTCCATACAAAGCAATGCATGTCCATGTTATGAAGTACATGAAGTATTTTATATATTCTGATCAGGTTAGATGGCTGTGAAAAGCTGAGGCAGCTTAAAGTCTAGATTTGAAATCCAAATTAGTGAAATGGTAATATGCTAAAATCACAGTCCCTGTCATATCTCTGGTTGAAAATAAACAACTTCCTTCGAATTTCAAAGGCAGAGATTTATTTTATTAACAGACAAGTCTTTCAATACCCTGCCATTGACATAATACCGTTCTATGAGTGTCAGCTAAGCATCTCAGCAGCCTTGAGCTGGCAAGTTGGTTTTACAAGAAATGAGAAAATGGTGGCATTAGCCATTGAACTCCCCTCCCTGGCACTTCCACTTTCAAACTCAAAGAAAGGGATCTTGTTCAAGGTGAGCAGGAGCCAGCAGTGCCCTGCAGCCAGCAGGGACAGCCCTGTCCTGGGGACATCGGGCACAGCACGGCCAACGGGGCAAGGGGGGGATTGTCCTATGGTTCTCTGATTCTACGAACTTGATTTTCTTTCCAAAGACTGTTTTTTCCCTTTTTTTTTTTTTTTTTTTTTTTCTTTTTTAAATATCATTTATTCATTTTGCAAGAAAGCCTAGTCCAGAGCTCTCATTCAAAAAACCCTAGCTCTACCTTTAACTCCTCATCAAAATTAGTCACCATTTGGTTCTTCGTTTTGCAGATAATAACTACTTTTTGTCTTCTAAATTGTGTATTTCCTAAAAATATTTAATGCTATGAAGATTAACTTTCTCCATCTAATAAGATGAATATTCTATAAAAATATGATCACACTTTTTGAAAAACTGCTGACTGTAATTTTGCTGGTATTGAAATGCTTAAAGCCTCTTTCTTTCTCTTAATGTTAGAATAAAGTTAATAAGCAACCAGTGACATACAGTGTGGCTTCTGAAGCTAAACTTCTAAGTAATCTTAAAAGGAAGGAGGAAAATTGTTCCTGACAAGCCAAAATTGCATTATAAAGCCTCCCATATTTTGAAGAGCCATGACTTGTCTCAGGCATGAAGCTTATTTCAGTGCTTAACAAAACTTGTTTATAAAGAAAACATCTCCCCCGATATCAGCTTTCCGAAAGCTGCCCTTTCACCCCTGCTTTTTGTTTCTATTCCCTGTTGGCATGGAGACCAAGAGGCACTCCACGAGATTGATCAGTGCGTGGTAGCATCAACACAGCATTTCCAGGCAGGTTCCCAGGAGCCTTCCTCCCGAATTGTCATTGGGATTGAGATAACTAAATCAGGCTAAGCACGGCGATGATGACGGATGACTTGCCTCATTAGCTGGCTCCTGCTGCTTTACTCTGTCAGGAAGCACCACAGTGCCTGGCTGGAGTTCCTGGGAGAGAGAACTTGTTTCCCTCACAATATTTTGGTTTATGTATGCTCTTCTCGTTTCTATCCACTCTTTTTTACGTGCTCATGTGCATAGAGAGACAAATGCAAGCGGTGTTTAATGGACATTTCATTAAGAGGAAACAGAGTTGAAAAATTCTTCATCAAGGTCCAAAATTTAATCACATAAAAATATTCATTTCATAGCATCCTGATAATACAGTTATATTCTTTTATATTCACTGTCTCAAACTCTCTTTCCTTTAAAATGGACCCTCTTTTGTTAAGGCACTTTGCTTATCTGAACATTCAATGAATCAATTACCCTAACTGCACTAACATACAATAATTAAAATCTTAAGAATCTTTCCTAGATGAGTAGTTTGAATTTTAAATATGCTCTTGAATAAATAAACTGCATAAAATAAAACCTGCAAATTATAAAACAGATTTTCAATTGTAACTATTAAAAAGACCACAGGCATTTCCCAGTATGAATACCAGTTCAGGTAAAGAAAATGAATCCAAATGTATATTTAGCCAAATTGCCAGTGCACACTTGAAGATAGTAGTAGCTGCATTTGTTTTTTTTCAATTGTGCTTATGGGCAGGTGTTTAAATCCAGAAGGAGAAAAAAAAAGGAAGACTACATTTGTTAAATAAGTCACAAAGCATTGTCTTCTAACCTGTACTATCACTACTTTGTTCTTCATATATTTGCACCATATACTGGCCATAAACTAATCCAAATTAGTGCAATGATACTATGCTAAAATCACAGTCCCTGTCATATCTCTGGTTGAAAATAAACAACTTCCTTCGAATTTCAAAGGCAGAGATTTATTTTATTAACAGACAAGTCTTTCAATGCCCTGAAATAAAACCATTCTATGAGTGTCAGCTAAGCATCTCAACAGCCTTGATCTGGCAAGTTGGTTTTACAAGAAATGAGAAAATGGTGGCATTAGCCATTGAACTCCCCTCCCTGGCACTTCCACTTTCAAACTCAAACAAAGAGCTTCAATAAGATATTTAAATTGGGTTGGAGAAACCCAGTCTTTTACATTTTTAAAGCCTCTTTTTGTGTCTTCCTGACCTCTGTTCCCTTGTTCAGCCTACAGTGTTCGGAGTCTTCTGTTCTCTCATTCTAGAACAAAGTTATCAGAGAGCTCAGACCACTCTCACTGCTCTCCTCTGGAAGGTCTTCAATGGATCTTACTTTTTTTAGACGTGTGATGTTCTAATCTGTTTGCAATACACTTGCTGGGGTACTGACAGTGCTGCATAAAACAAAGAACTATATCACGTGTTATGCAGGCTTAATTCTTGCCACAAATACTTTTGTCAGATTGGCACATTTATTGACTCTTCTTTTATGATCAGACTTGACTTTTTCATTCTGTGCTTAAACAGTCTTTATTTTTTTCATTCTCAAATGCTTTGCACTTGTCCCCATTTTTTAGGTTTTTTTTTTTAATTTCCAGTGTTTATTTGTTTGTTTTCCAGGACATTTGTCTTATTTGCCACAAATATATGTATCTAATCAAATCCCTTCAATTTTTGCACTGACTTAATATAAAAAAGTATCACCTGTGTTCTATCATATAGATTATTTATGGAACATTGCATAGGTCAAGACCATGGCAAGATCTCTGCTGAATTGCATTCAACACACTTCTACATTTTGCTAAAGATTTTAATTCTCTTTGCATAGTTCATCAACAACGTTTGCATTCTCTATTCAAAAGAAGGCCACAGTAAGGCCAAGATACAGAATATTATTCTTTCTCCACATATCAACTGTTCCCTTTAGCACACGGCAGGAACTTTGATCGTTTAACATAGCACTGCTCCAAACTGCTGCAGCAGAGGTAGATCAGAGCTGGAGGCTGCATAAATTTGTGCTCCACTTCACCTGTGTCAATAAGATGTTTTGCAACGAGTTTGAGCCTGCATGTTTACACTGACGTGTCCTGAGGTGGTTCCTTCTAGGATTTCTCGGTGTAATAAAACCCTGACTTCATAATTCTGCCGTGATGTTTAATGGTCCGTTTCTTCCCTTGCCTGGTGTTTGAAATCTGATGTTCTTTCCCCTTTGAAAGAGAATTATTAGGTGGGACACAGAAGTCATTTGGTAGACTGTGTGTGTGAGAGAGAAGTTTCCAGCTTCTTCACTTTTAATAACAGCAATATTTCTTTTCCCAATCAAGGTGTCCCTGTATCACTGCCTGTGTTCTATCATCATTTTAATATGCCCAACATTTTAACATGCTGAAACCTCTTCCTGACTGCCTGGGAGTTTATCCTGAGTGCAAGCAAACGGCTTAGGGACCAGTTCCTAGCACTGCAACACCCTGAGTTTGGACCTCTTGAAGCCAGGAGTGAGATTTTTAAGTTAATGAGGTTAGAAATAGTAAATGGTAACCTTCCATACTTATTTTTGAACTTGAATATTTTTCTGGCTGCCTTTGTAGGTAGGAAAGATCAATATATACTCATTTTTAAAATGAGAGCTGAGGTGTTTCTCTAATCTCTTTATTTCAGGGTTTTAAGAGATGCTGCCTCCATCATGAAACTAGTCATGTAACAGAACCATATTTTCACATATTTTCACAGTGAAGCTTTCTCTTTGTGGTTAGGGCAGTTTCCTAGCAAAAAACCTACTTTCCATTAAAAAAAAAAAAATAATCCCCAAGCTGTCATCCTCCCACCGCTGGATTTACCAGCCTAGAGTAGAGGATTTCTTGCACAATATTCTGAGCAATTCCTGGAACTGATATTTTGCAATTGCTTTAACCTCTCTACAAAGTGACTTCTTAATGCATATTTCCCCCACACATTCACATAAGATTAGTATTCTCTTTTAGCTAAAGAAAGATTAAGATGATCACTGTCTTAAAGTCTTTGATTCCTTCTTTTCAGCTGTAGTTCCTCCTACAGTAAATAATACTTAGTGAATTGAATAAAGTCCCATTATTCTTTGTCAAGATACCATAGCAAATTGAGCCACAGTCATTTTCTTGACTCAAAACACCTGTTACTTATATCCTGTGCAAACTGGGAAATGCCTATAGTTAGAAAGACTTTATCTCTCAAATAAGAGGTGTTATAATTCTGGTGTCTCCTTCTAAATTTATTCAGAGCAAAAAAAAAGTATCTGCTTACTCTTTATAAAGCCTTTTAGTGTGCAGGGTTTATGAAACCTCTGAGCTCTTTTGTCTAACACATATCTAGAACAGAATAGAATAGAGTAGAATAGAATAGGAGTAGAATAGAATAGAATAGAATAGAACAGAACAGAAATGTCTGTTCCCGTGATGCTTTTAAATTCAAAAACTCACACAGTGTTTAATTTAAAGTGCTTTTCTTTAAATGAAATCTGCATCTCTATAGGCATAGACCTACTACTTTAAATATATCTACTATTTCCAAAACTACTTCATATATCTCCCCATGTGATTATCTAGTATCCATCTCAAAATATCAATATGATGGTGTGTGCCTCAGAATAATCTGCTGACTGGTGGCTTTACAGTGCTGACTCTGTTTCATCTTCCCAAATAATTGACTCTAGACTCCAAAATTATACTGTATGGTAAATGGCTCATGTTCCTGTAACTCGTGCTATTCGATTCAAATATTTGTAGCACAGAAATGCATGTGTGTGCACTATCAACACGAAGACTGTGTTTTTGTTTTCCAATAAAATAGAAATTGTAGCTGGCATGCCAGAGACAGCTCTAACCTTGTACTTCCAAGTGTTCATAGTCTGAAAACAGGTTCCTAGTCAAAATCCAATTCTGTCTTTTTCTGCTGTACTAAAATTGCCAACCTTTGTCTCTGTCCTCAAAGAAACTGCATTAGAAATTCTATGAAAAATCAGTTTCTTGGGCTTCTTACCAAGGGCAGGGATATATAGTCACTATTAAAATCACTTTTGTAACTAATTCTTTTGCAATAAGGGCATTGACCTAGCTGATGGCAAAAACCTGAAACTGCATAGAGAAAAAAAAAATCTGTCACTAACATATCATGCTATTGAATTAAAATATCTTTTCAGTTTGGCTGGATTGGGAGATTTGCTGTGCTGGGCAAGATCTACCAGAGTCACATTTTCCTCTCCACATTTTGGAAGTGTGCTTTAGACTGCAATTACCAGAGCTGAATATTGAAAAGCATCAACAACTGCAGAGTGGTTTGCAATATTTGCAAGACTCTGTAGACTGTGGGGAGGAATACTTAGATTATTTCATTTGCATGCTTTAGATCCTTGTATATTAAAAGAGAATAATTTGGAGAATTCAAGGAGAACCACGATAGTAGGTTTTCTGAAGGGCTTAAACAATTCTTTAGAGGTATAAGCAAGCTTAATTCAAAATCCAGTGGTGAAAGGAAAAAGATATGGAATTCATACAGGATAAAAATGAATACTGTGAATAATTGTGCCCTCTTAAACACTAACTATTACAGTCTTTGTTTCAATCTTCAACTTCTTTACATCTAGAAAGGGTAGAGAGACATGAAAGGTAAAATTATTTCAATGTTTTTATTCAGATAAGCTTCCAAAAAAAAAGTTTCACGTATTTCTTCCTATATTCAAAACTGTTTTGCCCAAGTTTGACACTAATTTAAACAGCCAAATGTATGTTGTGAATAAGTAAAAAACAGTTACTAACAGTATGCATGCCATATGTCTATATATCCTTGCACCCTGCCCCTGACTGCTGCAATAATATTTCAAATTAAATGGCACAAAAAAATCTACATGTAAAGTTTTGGAGTGGTGTTTATTAAATATATTGAGTACAGAACAAACATTGAACACATGATCACGGGTGAAAGTGCTTCCCAATGCTTTCCAGTCCAGCATAAGCATGACCATGGATGTGTCACACATTCTTTGTCTCAAACTGATCTCTCTAGCCAGGGAATTTAAAGCCTATTTTTATTAAGCTGTGCCATATTAGGATTAGACTGAGATTGTGTAGTCTTACTCCTTTAATTGTTTATTTTATTTTATTTTATTTTATTATTACACTATATT